>JAUTXX010008617.1:5600-19162 GCA_032273605.1 Panulirus laevicauda
GTTTCTTAACTTGCAAGTTAACTGTGACCTGCTTCATAACCTGAGTTAACCAACTCACTGTTCTCCAACAAATGATAGGTTAAACATTAAGTTTCCAAGCCAAATTAATATATGGAATGTTAACTTGCCCATCTAAACTTAAAAATAGTCGGTTAATTACTCATCTTACTAGGTAACTAACGTTATCAGTTTGCTGATCTTCTTTATAATGACAATACTCTTAACCAAGTTGACAATTAAATTTTTTTTTTTTTTTACTGTCTGATAGCCTAACAACCATCATAACCAATTGAATGCTTCCTAAGCTGTAATGGTTAGGGAGTGATATTTTGGATAATTCTTCAGTTGTACGAATTGTTCATAAAACGAAACCAACAACTTTGAATATCTTGTTTTGAATGATCTAATCATCCATGTTGATTAGACGAAAGATATTTGTACAGGTATTTTTTGTTTTCTTAGCCTTAGAGCTAAAAAAGCAGGATATTTGGCATACATCAGCTTTGAATAGAATACTTTATTGATTAATCTTTTATTATAAAATGTTCATAACAAAACTGGTGATGGTGTGGAGTATAGGAATGCATGGGGAAAATTGTTAGTTAGCTCAAGCATTTCCGTATCCATTCGGTATTTTGACTTGTATCTCGAAGTTGTAGCAGTCATTTTCGTCTTGTTTTACAGGTTATGGAATTTTTTTTGTCCAGGTGAGAATAGTGATGAAAGGTACTGCTAAAATATTGGAATTCTTTATAATTTTATGGTCTTCACTTATTTGAATATGTATTACATTATAAAAGAAAATGCTTGATTTGTACTGTTTTTCTTGCAACGGTATCAATTAAGTGGGTAGGGCATAGAATGTTAAGTCTCAAAGACCTGGTGGGGGCATATACACTAAGAGTTATTGATTTAATCATTCTGCTTTAAAAGTGATTGAACTTATTGGTGAATGGAAAGAAGAGACCATGAACGTGGCATCTTAATGTAGCAGCAATTGCAGATGATGTAAATATCATCCTTAGGGAAAGCTGTGTCAACTTTTCATAGGTTTGATTGAATTTATATTGTTTAACGTTATTTAACCTTATATTTTCGTATATCTTCAGTGTTCCACATATTCAAAAGTTAGTTATTGTTCCTACTTAAAAGTTTACAGTTTTCCACATATTCAAAAGTTAGTTATTGTTCCTACTTAAAAGTTTATCTTTGTTTTATGTTAGAAAAAAATTGAATGCAAACTTCTTTAGGCATTTTTGACATTCCATGATGTACTGAGTGTATAGCTGTTGTTAGATGATGGTAATGTAATACTTTGTCGTAAAGAGGTTGAGCTTATATTTTCCTTTGGATTATTGCCTGCGTATATTACTGATGGGTAAAGTGTTGCCATCTGAGCTTACTTACCCATACCTACTTGTACCACCCTGGTGAATACCTGATGAAGTGTTTAGGGGGGGGTATTCACCTCAACAACCCAGGCTAGTCCCGTACCGTTGGATTGAGTTGTTGGTCGACCAAGGTGGTGGAAACTGCAGCCCCCAGGCCCACATAGCCCCCACAATTTAGCTGGACTGGTACACTTTGTAGGTACATGTCAAGTGCACTCTTGAACTTCTCTGCTGTGCATCCCATGCTATTTATGATGGTAGATGGCAAGGTATTGAACAGTCTTGGGCTCCAGCTGTTCAAGGAGTTCTGTTTTTTTGTATATATCGTACCTTTATAGAATTCAGAGGTAGTATTTTATAAAGTCTTTATACCTGTTGTGCCAGTAGGATGTTATTTCTGAATGTAATTTGGGAACTATGCCTTCTAGGATTTCCCAGATATAGATAACGATATACCTCTCTCTTCTGAACTTTAGGGAGTATAGCCTCAAAGATTTCAGTCATTCGCAGTAATTTAGTTCCTTTATTGTATTAAGGTGTCCACAAAAGACACTTTCCTCCCATGTTTTTTAAAGGGGACACATGGCGTAGGTTTATTGTAGGTATGGGCATATGATGCACCCAGGGTGAAATCATCACACATCTGGTCGTTGAGACTAATGGTTTTAGCTTAGTGTGAGCATCATCATCCTGCCTCAGTGTGGCTAATGCCATCTTTAAAGAATGATGTTCTTTCTTTACTCCTCCTTGCAGTTGCTACATTTTTGGATTTCACTTTTGGGTGCTGTATTTCTTCAACTTGTGCTTTAAATTGGTTAGTTCCTATCTTTCTGTGGAGGAGAAAGCCAGAATGCTTGAGATTTCTAGGCACAATGGGTGCTCGGAATGTATGATCAGGTGGCTGCCTCCTGCAACACCTGATGACTGCCTTGCCTTGTTCAGATCAAGACCCTATGGACCCAAAACATGGACCTACAATACTTCAGGAACCTTTCCGATTCCATGCCTAGACATCTGCAAATGGTAATCATGGCCAAAGGAGAGATGTCAGAATACTAAATATAAATGTGACATCACCTTTGAAAATGTATGGGGAAGGCAGACACAGTAACATGGACTTTGAAAGATCTCATAACACTTTTTCATCCTGCAATTTGCTCTCTTTGTAAGGTGATGTTAGAAGGCAACAATATTCAGTTTGTGAAGATTAGTACACTGAATGATATAGCATGAGATTTTAACATAACGTTATCTAAACGGAGAGAATCCCTTTCCAGTAGCTCCAGGCATGGACTACCTAAATTTGTGCGATAGTGCTTTCCTCCAGTTGTTGAGAAACCTACTCACGATGAGAAATTATTAGATTTAGTTCCAAGTTCAAATGAGGATCTTGTTAACAATGTTGAAATTGGAGAAAAATTTGGTACAGTGATCACGGACAAAATGCATCGGAGGTAGCTCTTAACACTGCATATAATGTTCGTCAACATGACAGTTGTGAAAAAATACTCAATTTTAAGCATGCAAATTTTAATGGTAGAAGCAATTGAGGCATTACCAAGTGAATTGGTCCGTCCATTGATTATAGAAAACAGCGATTAGGTTCAAGACTACAAAGCCATGGCAAAAATCTTAAATGACTTTTGTTCATCTGTATTTACGATCAAAGATGCAACCCATGTCCAGTTTCATTGATGAAAGAAGAAAACATTCTGAAACAAATTGACGTAAAAGCTAGACATAATAGCAATAAATGGAATGAAATACGTAAAATGGCAGGCCCTGATAAGTTTTAATCCAAGGACAGTGAAAGAAGTGAAAAACAAGATAGTTGACCCCTTTTCAATGTCACTTGCTGCAGGTGTGTGTGTGTGATGGTGGTGGTGTTGGGGTGTCACAGGCAAAAGTCAACATGAATGCTGGGCCTTAACTGAAATATATAGAAGTAAATGAGAAGGAAAAAGAAAACACAGGGGAAATTATTCTTAGATTTTGGAGGAAGTAAAAAAACCTGTCAAATTGTGCCAGGTCATAGTTATTGGGAGAGTGCCAAAGCTTTGAGCTGTAGGGAAAGAAACGGTTATCAAAACAGCCCACCCGAGAGTTGCTAAAGGCTACACAGTAATCATGTGATGCAGCAGCTTGCAGAGTAATGTGTAGTCTAGCTAGTAGTGGGGGCACACAAGCAACCAGTTCTCAGGGGCAAAAACCAAAGTAAAGTTGGACCACTTTCGACTTAATTCTGACAAGTAAGAATGCAGAGTAAAAACCACCCTAGATCTGAGAGTAGTACTCCATGCAAGGATGGATCAATCCTTTGTGTAAGTAGAGCAACTGTTCAGAAGAAGAGAAATTTTGACACTTAAACAAGACTCCCAGTTTCTTTAGAGACAAGCTTATTCATAATATGAGGTATCCAAGAAAGAGTGGATGTTAATTAGTTCATTGAGTTAAGAGGTAGAATTACAGAACTGCTAAAGAAGGGAGGAAAGTTCTAGGGAATTTTTGATTGAGAGATGGGTAGAAACTGGTTCTTAGAGGAGTTAAATTTAACTGGAATTCATCTCACCCTGCTGATATATCCTGACCAAGTCTGAGTTTATTGAGGAAGTTGTCAAGACAAGATGCAGATCGAGTGAGAGAAGGAGCAGAATTGCAGTGAGCACCATGGGATAGCCCTGCCTTTTGGCAGAATAGTAGTAGGAGCAGTAGATAAAAGTAGTAGGTAGGAACATAAATGCAGGAGCATTAGGTAGAAGTAGTTGGTAAGAGCATTGGATAGTAGCAGTCAATAGGAATATTGAGTTGAAGCCTCTGCAGTCATTGTGCTAGAATTGCCCTCTGCCAGTAGCCTGTTAAGGGTGAGGCATTAAAGGCTAAGAAGCAGCACTGGCATTCACTAGTTTTGGAGACTGTTGTCATGGCCACCTCCTTGAGGGAGTTCCAGTTGGAACAAGCTTCAGAGATATAGATAGATGATGTTCTAGTTGTTGTGTCCAAATCTTTGGCCACAAAATATAGATTTTCTGTGTTTAGCATTCAGGAAAAAATTCAACTCTTCAGTACTCCTGGATTCACCAACGTAGATAGATGCATATACAGTAACCTTTCAGGTCATGTGTATAGTAACCCCTTTGGAAATTATGTTGATTGTTGGATGACCTAAGCGCTGAGAAAGGACAGTTATTATATGAATCACCTGTAGTGGAAAATGAAAAAAAATAATAGGTGAAATGTGAAGAAATAAAGAGACTGATTTCACTGGGAGAAAGGAGAAGGGCAGCCAGCATGTGGGCCCACTATCCCAGCTTTTGGCCTTTACGTGGACATGTGGGAGAGATTACCTGATAACTTTGTTTGCAGACCAGGCTTTTGAAGGTAGAAAAGTTATTGAAGGAGAGGAAAAAATGTAAGCACGAGATGATGGAGTACTTTGTTGTAATAGATGACAGGAAACAGCTTGAATATTTCCAAAATATATTGACCATAAGGACCGTTAACAATAGTGTGTAATGTATCATTTAGTGTGTGTAGTGTATTAGTTACATTCATAGTCATGTTATTCACCATCAGTGTTGCACTTGTTTAAAAGATGAGAGTAGAGTATGATATCAAGTTCTGGAAAAACAAACAAACAGGACCTTCATGGTCTTCCTTTTATTTTGAAATGAAGAAGGATTGCCCCAGACATATCAGCCTCATTTCCACCTTCGACTTATTTTCAGTGTTTATTGTATGATAGTTCCTGTGTGAGAAATGAGTAGAAAGCGATGCCAAGTTTAAAACAAAGAAAGAAACAAGACTTCCATATCCTCCTTTCTTGTCTCAAGCTGTTAGATGTGTCAGTCATTACCCATCTCCTCCAGCTGTCCACCAGGCTACTGGGGAGTTATATTGCATTTTTGATGTTTTAATTTCTGCATGCCAGTCTTTCAATTCGTAAAAGGAAATTTTTGATTTTATTATTTACACGTGTTGATAGGTTTTCTTAACTAGTCCCACCATCTGGGTTAATGAGCAAAGTGTGTAGTTGCAAAAGTCCAACTTGACTCTGTGCAAATGGGAGGTTTGGCTATAGTGGCAAAACTTAAGAGAAAAGCAATTTCCCTTTAGAGCATTGGTTGTGCTAAAGTTATATATTTACTTGTTATTTACAAGAAACTCATTACATATATTTTCGAACTAATTAATGAGAATGGTTTTTCATGCTACCTACATCTGTTTTTTTTTTTATTTTTACAATGTTGTGACTAAAGGCTGTGAAAATGGTGAAACTGAGTACTATTGGATGCTGTTATTGGATGTTATGATACTTGCAGGTTTAAACCTGAATATTGGGCTTATGATTGGTGAACAGCAATAGCTTGTGGTTTGCTAGCTGGGACAGGGTTTCTTTTGGCAGTGTTTGTACACTTGCTTAGTCTGAAAGCTTAGGGAGGCTGAAGTCAAAGTTGCTCAGTTTGTGGAGTTATAGAAACAAGCTACTCATTGTTTAGATTTTTTTTTGGATTGTATTTGGATATATGTCGATTATTATATTTTATATGTTTGATCAGTGATATTTTTATTGATACAAACCTCTCTGTTTCTGAAATGTGGTTGCAGGTCAAGAGTTCACTAATTTGAAGTACCTTCTCTGTTACTAGATGGAGTCTTCCAATCGTCGCTCCACAAATACCGATGATTACTATCACCCTCTGCCACCTGGCTCTGAGGCCCACTGGGAGGTGGTGGAGAGAATCCTTTTTATATATGCCAAGCTTAATCCTGGGCAGTCCTACGTTCAAGGGATGAATGAAATAATTGGACCCATATACTACACCTTTGCCACTGATGCAAATGTGGCTCTGAGGGGTAAGAATGAAGAACGGGAAAGATCTACATATTGTCTCCATATTTTTTTTTTTTTAGTACATTTGTGATATGATAATTCACATTTTCTCTGCATCAGATGTCAGTTTTATTATATTCATTTAAGGTAATTAGTTGCAAACTACAAAGCGTCAGCTGCATACAACATCTGTGGCAAATTTCAATCTGTTTTTCCACAAATAAGTATTGCATTACATTTACCTCACTTTTTGCTCCTTCCATAAAAACATAATAAATCTATGATGACATCACATAGCCTTGACATATCCAACATTTAGTTCAAATCACACTTTCACATCACCACTTACTAACAAACATGCACATCATCTTTATGAAAACTCATAACTACATTGCATGTGTGCAATGTAAAGTAAGATCTCCCAAGTGAACTTTTGTATTCACTTTGTCATATGCCTTTTTTATATCCAAAAATGCTGCACATCCTTCTTTTTCTCTAGAAACCTTCTGTACTTCATAGTGAAGAAAAAACCTGTTCTGTACACCCACTTCCCATCCCAAACTCACCTTGTTCTTCACCAACAGGAGGGTCACTAATCCTTTCAACATGAGCAATCACCATTTTACCATATATCTTACCAACTATGCTAAGGAGACTTATTCTTCTGTATTTTTTATAGCAGCTGAAATAGCATGGGCAAAGCTATGCTTCAGTCATGGCTATTTTGGATGAAGGTATAAAGGAAGAATGTTAGAAAAAGAATATGAAATTTAATATGAGTTACTCAGGTGTTTGCAGACCAGGTTTTTAAAGGTGGAAAAGCTACTGGAAGAGGGAAAATGAAAGAAGGAAGAAAATTCCACAGCTCTACTGTTTGAGGAGAGAAGGAAGTACTGTAATGGTCATTCCTTGTGTGGCTGATCTCCACACAGAATCTATGGATAGCCACAGCCAGGCACATGTTGCAGGTTCAGATCTTAGTGGCTGGGACACAGGGAAACTGTTCACAAGATTTATTTTTTTTTTTATTATCCTATGTCGCTGTCTCCCGCGTTAGCGAGGTAGCGCAAGGAAACAGGCGAAAGAAAGGCCCAACCCACCCATATACACATGTATGTACACACGTCCACACAACGCAATTATACACACCTATACATCTCAACGCATACACACATACACACCCACAGACATATACATACATGCACATGTACACAATTTATTATTGGCTGAAATAATACCTTTGGATCAAAGAGAACACTGCAGCATCTTGGCAAACAGAAGGGGATAATTGAAGAGAGTTGATTGTAGGAGAGTTAATAAGCAGAAGACATTTGATTCCACACTAGTTGAGATAGCTATGGAAGAAAAGCCACCCCAGATGAAGAAGCCACACTCCATACCAGGTCAAATAAGATTCTAGAAGGTTGACAGAAGAAAAATACTTTTGGCATCTGACAACTCCCCCAGCTCTCGTGAGACAGATTTGTTGACATTCATTAAGTGAGGTTTCCAGGATAGAGTTGAGGTTATGGTCATGTCCGACATGTTGTGTTGTTGCAATTTGTATTGTGTTGTTGTGCATCTTGATCGCAGGAAATGAGAGATTTATAGAGATATAATGGGAAATTTTGCATATTGATTTAACGAGGTTGCTGCTTCTGCATTCTGAGATGGTCCACAGGTGTAACTTAAAGGATATTTAGTTTTAGTACAAGGAATAAAAACAAGTGTTGATATTTTCAGTGCAAGGAATGAAAATGAGTGTTGAAGTCAGGAGGAGAGGAGAAGTGAGCTGTAGCATGTGGGATGGAATCAGTGGCACAAAATTGAATAGGATTAGTTATTGAAGAAAATTCATTTATAAATGAAGAAGGTGGATAGTTGATTAGATAGAACCTGAGACACCACTGTTAATGGGATAAGGGAGAAGTTCCTCTATCAACAGCTTCCATGCTGGTATGACTTGAAAGGGAGCTATGCATTAGAGATCAGAGAGAAGTAGAAAAGCCAGAGAATGGAAATTTCAAAGCAAAGATGTATGCCACACCCTCTCAAAAACTTTAGAGGTGTGAAGGGCCACTACAAGAAATTGATAGAAATCCTTGAGAGAGGAGTACCAGAGATGAGTCATATAAGAGATAAGATCATGAATAAAGATTGTAGTTGATATGAATGAAGGGGTTAAGATTCCTAGAGCTTAAGAAAGTGCAAGTTAAGGAGAGTTTCACACTTTTGAGAAAGCAAAAGCAAGAGTGATAGGGCAATAGGAATAAGGGGTAGAATAGTAATTTTCAAGGGCTAGGCTACACCATGGTATGAATCCAAGAGTAAGGGAAAGTTTGGGCTTTTAGACAAAGAAGAAATGAAAGAGCGAGGATTGAACCAGCTCAGAGGCACACCCTTAGGACATGAAAAGTATGCCATTTGGACTGCATATCTTCTCCACTTGTAGCTAGCAGAGTACTTGGAAGACCTTTTGCAAGGCAAATATAGGAGAGGAGATAGGTCCAATAGGAGGAGTTAGAGGAGGAGGACTAGATGTAAAGTCATCTAGATTAGAGTTAGAAGAAATAAGGTGCTAAAAAAGAGTTGCTTTGTTAGGTGGAGAGTTACCTGTAACTTGATCAGATCTGAAAATATAAGAAAAGATTGAATTACAGGAGTTGGTGGTGATTTTAGTTAAGGATCAGAAGTTTCATCTTCTGAAGAAGAGGTCATATTATCAGTGTTTCTTTTATGAAGGCATGCTTGAGTTTACAGAGAAGAACTTTGCAATAATTCTGATTTTTTACACTGTCTTACTCATTTTCTTTATACAGTGGAACAATTACTCCCTTTGTCTAGTCGTCTGGTACCTGTCAACTGTTCCATGCTTCCATGCACACTTTCTAGATCTGCTACACAGCAGTTTCACCTTCACTCTTTGCCATCATTCATATTGTTCCATCTGCATCCCCAGCTGTTTGAGTCATAGAGAGCTTTATTGCTTTTCTTACTTCTTCCTTTGTTGTGTCATTCTTTCCCATATATCTTTTCCTGTTTCTCTCTCCTTACTTCTGTTTGCCATTATACAATTCTGTTATCGTCATTGCACTTCTTCCCTGTAAGTGGTGCCCATACACCTCTCTTTTCTCTTTGACCCAACATTCACTTGACCCTTTCTTACATGCCACACACTTCCTTCAGACATGTCAGCACTGTTGTTATAGAGACTTTGATGCTTTTCTCAGTGCTTCATAGCAAGGCAAACCTTTTTCCAGACTAGATTCAAATGTAATTTATAATTGATTGCATTAATAAGAGGTTATTTAAAAAGATTTCATATTTTTTTGATGAAAAAAATGCAAGTTTTTTGATTAGTAAGGTTCAGCTTGCTGTTTTACAAGAATGACTTTACATCCAGGATTCATGCCATAGTACCTGGCAAACAGAATTCAACAGGATTTGTGCCACAGTACTTGCCCAATTGTTCCAAATTAATTGCAGATTCCTGATATTCTGCCTTACAATCATGTAGTTACTGTCATTTCTTTCATTTGTTAATGTCTAGGATTAGGTATCGATTAGAATATATTAGGTATCGATTAGAATATTGAATGTGCTAGAATAGCAAGTAGGATTTTCATATCTGAATTCTGCTATTCTCTTAAAGAAAATGCCGAGGCAGATTGCTTTTGGTGCTTCATCTCATTGATGGGTGAGATACGAGACTTCTTCATCCGAACTCTAGATGAAAGTGAGAGTGGGATTGGTGCCATGATGGAACGACTAATGTCCAATGTAAGACAGCAAGACTTTCAGCTGTGGAATCATCTTAAGTCCCAAGAGCTTCAACCTCAGTTCTTCAGCTTTAGGTATAATTCAGTGTCTTGTTAGAAAAAACTTGCTTGATTGTGCTGATATGTTGTGCTAATGGGAACATTCAGGTAAGGAAGGATTGAAGCAGATTCTTTTGTATTGAATGGAATGAAAAGGGTTGTTTTACAGATGATGATAATATGTCTTTTTACATTGTCTTGTTGGTGAATCGTTATTAGGCACAAGTATTTTGAATTGTGCACAAGTAAATACAATGTAGTGGAGAACTACACTGTAATTGGTTAGAATGTACAAAATAGGTACAAAAGTACAGTTGGACTTTCACCTGACCCTACCTCTGATCTCAGTAAGAAACCTGATATACAATCATCCCTTTCATGTATTGTATGTACATGTATAATACACTTGAATGCATAAAGCATAGAAATTATTTTTGAATCTAAAAGCACTGTGTAAACATTCGTCATCAGAAGTGAGAAAGAAAAAATATAAAGTTCAAATTCCAAAAATTCACAATAGAGAAGGCTTTTGTTTTATACACCAGAGCTGGTTTTATCATGGCATGGGCACTTCTTTCTCATGAAGCCTTTCTTCTTCGACCACCACTTGCTCTTGAGCTTGATTTTTACATAAGTGTCTCTGATGCCTGTGCTTGATATTGTATCTGAAGGCAAGGCCTCTGAGAGGAGAATGCCTAAACTACAAAAACATTTGGACCTGGCCCAAGGAGTAGTCCAGGATTGAGCAAAAGTTTATCATACATGTAATACCAACAAGCCCACCTTTTCAGTAATGGAAAAAATGTATCTGTGCTAATGAGTTTGTTCATTTTGTAAGCATTCCAGGATTCTGCAAAATGAGGACTCAAGTAAGTCTCTTCCTAATCGTATGTTTGTTTCCTCAGATGGTTGACACTTCTTCTGTCTCAGGAGTTTGATCTTCCAGATGTTATCCGCGTCTGGGACTCATTATTTGCTGATGCCAATCGCTTCAGTTATTTGATTCAAGTTTGCACAGCAATGATGGTGTAAGTGTAAAGTTTCCAGTAGATAGTGGAGAAGTATTAGTTTTCAATGAGATGTGAATAACTTTCAAACCAGAGTACATTTTGTAGGTAAAAGTTAATTCTTTTCACATCATTGTGCTGAGATTTTTGCTCTAAGGCATGTGCAAAAAATGTTTTTAAGGTGTGCTGTAAATGAGTGGCTCCATATTTCAGTATTTTCCATTGGAGTTGATGTGTCAAGAAACCAAAGAAAGAACTAAGTATTACATTCTTTGTTCATCAGGTTGCAGAGGGATGTTATGTTGCAGAACGACTTTGCTTCTAACATGAAAATCCTTCAGGTGAGATTACATTATGTAAGTTTGGAGATAGTTCAAAAAGAGGAGGTCATAATTTTTTTGGAGTTTACCCTGATTTTATTTAGAAAGATTTTGGAGACAAGAAAGGGCAAGAAAACTTATATGAAAAAAGAAATATGATTTGGGTAGTTGTTTGGAGAAGATGGAAAGACTGGCCTGGTAGTGCAATTTTGATACAAATAGTAAGACCATCAGTTCTAATTTGAAGGATGTAAGGTGGTTTTGGGTACCACTTTAATGCACCTAACATCAGTTCTAATTTGAAGGATGTAAGGTGGTTTTGGGTACCACTTTAATGCACCTAAGTCTGGACCTTTCAAAATAATGAAAGAAAGTGAGCAAGCTTAAGTTTAGATTACTGCAAGGGAAATGATGTTGATTACTTAGGTACAGAATCCTTGGGGATCGGCGAGAAAGAATACTGCTCATGTCCATGCATGTCGTAGAAGGCGACTAAATGGTGTGGGAGTGGGGGGCTGGAGGTCCTCCCCTCCAGCTTTATTTTTCCAAAAATCCGAACAGAGAAAGGGGCCAAGTGAGGATTTTCCCCTCTAAGGCTCAGTCATCTGTTCTTGACACTGCCTCACTAATGTGGAAAATAGTGAATGTGTATGAAAAAGAATAGGTACACAATATTGCTTTTTTTCCTCTGTTCTCATTGTCGTCTAGAGCATAATACATATATATTTATTTTCGGGAGGCTGATAGATAGATGGGGTAATGTATGAACAAAGTTTATTCCAGTAGTAATGCTGTGAACTAGATAAGTATACATAATTGATACTCCTCAAAGCAGGGAATCATGCCCAGAGAAATGTTGCACACATTGACAATATCCTGGTAACTTGCACCTTTGAAGTCTGTGTGTGTTTGACGAACCAAACTAAGAGTCACTTATGATGCTCAGAGGGGTAAGTTTATGAAAAGGCTGTATAGATATCAGAACAATGAGAAAATGAACTAGCATTTTGTTTGAAGGTGACCATTGGAAGCATTGGTCCCACTTGTTCTAGGAACACTTTTTGAAGTTATATCTTGGTCACTTTCAGCACTGTTCATAAAATCCCTTTTCACACAGAATGGTAAATGATTTTACAAATGATATTGGAACTATGGAAAAGTGAACAAGTTTAAGTCTAGGGCAACTGCTGATGCTTTTTCTTAGTCACCTTCAATGCTGGAGGAGTCATTGTCCTGAAAATTGCCCTCCTCTTGATCCATAGATAGATCATCATCAACAAGTAATTCAGGATTGTCTTCTGCTTGGACCTGTAAATGATTCATGGGAATATGTTCTCTTTGGCATGGTTGGAGGGTGACTGACCTTTGGGAGATGATATTACACACTGTCAACTTGGCAACCACAGAGGCCTGGTGGGCATCCTTTTCAAAGAGGTGTGAATTTCACTGTGTACCTCACTGAAGCATGGGGTAGCGATACTGTTTCCTGTGGGGTGGGATAGCGCCAGGAATGGATGAAGGCATGCAAGTATGAATATGTACATGTATATATATGTATGTGTCTGTGTATGTATATGTATGTATACATTGGTATGTATATGTGCATGTATGGGCATTTATGTACATATCTGTGTATATGAGTGGTTGGCCCATTCTTCAATTGTTTCCTTGCCCTACCTCGCTGATGTGGGAAACAGTGATTAAGCATAATAGATGCAATGAATATAAATGGTTTACCTCAGATGCTTCACATGCCCTGGTTCAATCCATTGACAGCATGTCAATCCTGGTGTACCACATTGTTCCAATTCACTCCATTCCTTGCACGCCATTCACCTTCCTGAATCGTTTGGCCCCGATTGCTCAAAATCTTTTTCGCTCTATCCTTCCACCTCCAATTTGGTCTTCTGCTTCTTCTTCCCTCTACCTCTGACACATATATCTCTTTCTCAATCTTTCCTCACTCATTCTCTCTATGTAACCAAACCACTTCAACACACCCTCTTCTGCTCTCTCAACCACACTCATTTTATTACCACACATTTCTCTTACCCTTTCATTACTTACTTGACCAAACCACCTCACACCACATATTGTCCTCAAACATTTCATTTCCAACACATCCACCCTCCTCCACACAACTCTATCTATAGCCCATGCCTCGCAACCATATAACATTGTTGGAACCACTATTC
>JAUTXX010008727.1:0-19154 GCA_032273605.1 Panulirus laevicauda
GGTTTTGGGGATGGGGGAAAGAATACTTCCCACATATTCCCCGCGTATCGTAAAAGGTGACTAGAAGGGGAGGGAGCGACGGGGCTGGAAATCCTCCCCTCCAGTTTTTGCTTTTCCAAAAGAAGGAACAACAAGTGGGCCAAATGAGGATTTTTCTTCTTTAAGCTCAGTCCTCTGCTCTTAACTGTACCTCACTAACTTGGGAAACAGCGAATTTGTATAAAGAATATATATATGTCCAGGCTCCATTTCCCTCTTCATGGCTTACCTTCAATGCTTCCTGTGCCCTAGTTCAGTCCATTCACAGCATGTTGACCCCAGGGTGCCACCGTTCCATTTTTTCTCTCTTCAATGCACGCTTTTCAATCTCCTGCATGTGATGCTGTCATTGCTGATGTTAAAGCTTTTTGGAATTATTAGAGTGAATTGAAGAAGATTATTGAAGGAGGTACCATGCCAGAAGAAGTGTACAGTGTTGATGCAACAGGTCGTTGTTGGAAATGCTTGCTTGACAAAACATTGTTTTCAAAAAGAAAGAGAAGTCAGCATCATGTTTCTAGGCACTGAGAGATCATCTGATGCTACTTCTGGGAGGCAGTGTTGTTGATGATTTTAAGTTAAAGCCCTTATGCCTTGCTAGTGTACAGTTTTGAAATTTCAGAGCTCTAAAGGGTATTGCCAAGCCTAACTTAACAGAGATATAGCACTCAAATAGGAAGTCTTGGATAACTATGAATGTTTTCAAGACTGATTTATCAACTTCTGTCTGACTGTGGAAAAGTAGAGTGTAACATTTCCAACAAAGTATTACTCCTCTTAGGCAATGCTCAAAGCCAACCAGTGAACTTAAATGATCTTTCCAATAATTTGGGAGTAGAGTACATCTCCAAGAATGCAACAGCCTTAATACATTCTGATAATTTCCAATTTAATACAGCCAATGCCTCAAGATGATGTTTCAAATTTCAAGATGTATTGTAAGCAGTTGATTAAAGAAGCTGATGGAGAGAATAAGCCAATTGTTCAAAATTTTTGGAAATTTTTATAGATGCAGTAGATAACATAACTGACTTGTGGGATGAAGTGAAAGTTTCTACTGTGATGGATGTTTGGAGAAACATATGCCTTGAGTATACCAATGACATTACAGGCTTTCTACCAGCAGAACCAATAGAGAAAGTTCACTGAGACATTGTGGCACTAGCAAACCATTCTGGGTTTGAGGACATCTTAGATAAAGATGTGGTTCAGCTGTTGAATTGACATGTAGAAGATATGACTAATGAAGATCTCATATTGTTGGAGCACGATTGAGTTGCAGGAGAAGGTGACATTATAGAAGCATGACCCAACCCACTTCTGTTGACAACAATTTACCTGTAAAAGTCCTTTGCATTCATTGAGGATGTAGAAATCCAAAATGCTAATAATCTTTTTTCATCATGTATGTTAGTCTCAATTATTGTTTAGTTGTTAATTGTACTTGATTATATGGAAAATCTGAAATGCTTTATATGTTCAAGATCTTGATGGGGCTTTGTGGCAATGATGTTCTAAGTTTACCATTTTGACTGACACCCAGAAAAGCTCTCAAAATCAAAATATCCCATCTTTTTATTGACTCAACTGTAAACTGATGTCTGTTCTAAGCTGAATGGTGTGTTTTGGACATATTTGATGTCAACAAAGCTGGAACCTCCTGCTAAGTTGTTTCCCAAAGTTGGACCATCACACTGAAACCATGTCAGAATTATCTTCACATTGAAAATTGCTCGCACATACTTTTCCCCCTTAAATATAGCAAATATCAATCACACATCAATTTTTTGATGAAGATTGTAGACAAATGTAAAAGAAAATATACTAAAACAAATATAAAAATCCAACCTCAGATGCTATGAGAAAATAGGAAGTAGCTTGCAGTTTGATGAATCTGGGGGATGCATTCAACTATGAATTGTATGTTGCCTTAGCACAAAATGAAAGGTATTATGTAATCTTTAACCGAAACTGGTGTTTGGTTATTTATGACTTTATAATTTGGTTATAGTAAATGCTGCTAATTTACATACCCCTAGTGCTCTAGAAATTGCAGTAAAACAGATTTCAGTTAGGCATACTGAAATCTGGCTTTGTTTTTTTCACTAGCCACTAAAGATGTTGTGTAAGATGGTTCTTGGTAGTCCAAGAAATGCTGATTTTATTTGGGGATTCTGCATGTAGAATTATTTTATATATACTGCAGTACCTATACATAATATATCCAGATACATATATTTTATTTATCACCAACATTGTATCTCTGCATGAAATAAGAGTACCATATGCTGCAGTGGGAAAACAAACTCATTAGAAAGAAAGAAATGTTGCATTCTCAGGTGCTTTATACCAGAGACCTATCAAATATGACACTGGCTATTACCTATTCTTTGTCTGTAAACTTACTGAATATTTCTCCTTCCTTCTTTTTTACTGGATTTGTATCTTGTTGCTTTTGAAAAATGCTGATGGTGGTTTTTGTCAGTGATGGTTTTATGATGGTGATGGTAGTAATGGTTGGTTGTGTTTGATGGTGATGTTTGTGGTTGGAGGTTGTGTTGGCTGGTGGTGTTCAGTGATGATGATGGTGGTAAGGTTGGAAGTAGTGTTTAGAAGGAGTTGTGGTGGTGAATTAAGAGTGTTGTTTAGTGATAAAACAAACTCATTAGAAAGAAACAAAACCTCATCTCCCTGGTCTTTTACATGAGGGAGCTATTCCCTGCTCTTTTGTTATGGATAGACCTGTTAAACACATCATCTACATCCTCAAGGGGACCATGATTAACTTTGATTTTTATTAGTTTTGAATGCTGCTTATTAATGATGATGGTTATGCTGATGGATAGTTGTTGGTGGTAGTAGTGAGGGTGGGCTCCCTTTCAAAAAAGGTTATTGGCATTATTTTAGGACCCCTTTTCCAGGGGTTTTTGCAGCTGCAAGGCTGTACTAAACTCAAAAGCAGGGATGGGATGGATCCTTTTTATGAATATGCTGAGAATTTCTGACTTATGAACACGTGACCTATGAGCATCTGTACTTATGAAGAATCTCAAAAAAATACTCTCTAAAACTCATACATATGAACCACAGAGCTACTGTAATATGCATTTGTTTTTTCATTAACTGCTGTTTCATATGATGCTTGATTAACTATATTTAACTCAAAATACAGTAGTTATTACATTATTATTGACAAGTACATGTACTTACTCTTATTGTACGCAAATCATCATCATTTCTTTATATATTCTGACATACGAACAATTCATCCTGAATGCAGGGTCAAGGATTGTAAACTGTTTATAAGTTGGGAACTCCCAGTATTTTGTTTCAGCAATTGACAATGATACAGCCTTGCCAAAGGTGACTTTTGCTCTGTTTAACTTCAAGCAGGCAGAACTTGATAATACCATACTATATTCATTCTATCTACATATCTGTCTATCAACCCATCCATCTGTATCTCTGATGCCCATTCTCTTCGGAACTCCCTCAAGGGGGTAGCCATGGCAAAAGAGTCTCCATAATGAATGAACCCTTGTGCCTTTTTTAAGCCTTTTAGTGCCTCACCCTTAACAGGCTGGTAGAGGTCAATTCTAGTGCAGTGTTTCCTGAAGCTCCTACTTAATGTTCCTACCAGCCTTTTCTGCCCAATGTTCCCTCTTACTTCTTTTACTTTATACTCTTACCTAAATGTTCGTTCCAACTACTTCTACCTAACACTCTTATCAAATGTTCCCAGCTACTGCTTCAGTCTCTTGCTTTACCATTTTGCCAGAAGGCAGGGCTAGCACATAGTGCTCACCACAGGAAAATCTAGAGTTAAAAAAATAAGTTGGATGAGTTAAGTGTTGTCAAGTGCTGTGTGTGACAAGGAGAGATTGTATGTTTGAGGACAGAGTACCAGCAGTCCATATGCGGATGAGGTGGGAAGAAGAGACTGCTACCTGGGTTAGATGAGTGCACCTTGACAGCCATTGAAGTGCTGGCTCATTATGCAGCTATCACTAATCCTCCTGATACCTAGGTGGGGATTACTGGTAATATACCTCCCTGATTGGTGGCTGCCTACCACCTACTACCTGCATTTTCTCTTATAATAGTACTCCCAGGAAATGGACATCACAAGTAAGATCATGTTGGATTAGAGGATGTCAGACTCATCAGATATGAGGTTTTATTGTGACTGGCTAAGCAGTATGAATCAGTGTGAGAGTCCAGAAAGAGGGAACTCTTACTTTAGGTGTCTTTTCATCTTGTCCGTGAGAGTTATTGTATCTGTTGGGGCACCTTCATTTTTTCCATTTTTGATAGGCTTCTTTGACTCCATACATATGGTTATTGCTTCTTCTGTCGTAGCTAAGTAATCATGCAACCTTTTTTATGTGTTGCAAATTGTTTGCTGGACGCAATTTATAAGGTATATGGATATAATTTTTGTTAGTTCGTATGCTTAAGCATGTTGGGTATATGTAGATATGCAAAATATTGATATTTTATTTTTTTTGCATAAAGTCATTGGAAGTTCTTTTAATAGGTAATGTTAATTTTGTTTTTATTTCTTTTGCAGGAAAGTTGACACTTATTCAGTATATTAATGGATCACTGCCATCTTCTTGTGAATTTGGACTAGTTTCTGCCACAGGTGTGATTGGAACTGTTGAAAACAACTATCAGGGACACTGGCTTGAATCAGCCAACAGTATGAATCAAGAAGTTTTATCTTTTCTCTGTGGCAGAGATAAAGAGGGACGTAGACCTACTGGGTGTTGTTGGAGACCTAACACTGTTGAAGAAAGTGGAAGCCAGAATCAAAAAGAGGCATCACAGAATACATTGTCATCGCAAAGTAAAGGAGTTTCTACTAGATCTCAGAATAGCACCTGCTGCTCATCGTCAGAGGCCACAGACACTAGTGGGAATACAAATGAAAAGAGATCTACTGTGGGCTATAGCATTGAAGTAGAACGGGATAGCACATCTCTTCGTCAGGCAGATGCTGTTTCACTGCTATTGATACCACACCATCCTGGAGTTCAATTGAAATTTTTTCACATTTGTGATGAGAAATTTTTAAGAGACTATGTAAGTAGTTTTCCATGATATGTTTATTTCATAGATTATAAAGATGGTGTTACTGGACTCTATCTGATTGTGGTTACACCATAATTGAAAAGTTACCTTCATTAAGGGTGTATAAACCATCTGTCAAAAAAGGGGAGTACATTCTTGTTGAGGAACTTCTTGATCCAAAGGAGTTTATCATTTCCTTGATACTGGAAGTCGTACTTGAAGCTGCAGAAGTCCATTCATTGAAAGGGGTCCTAGAGTTGTAGGACAATAAAGATAATGATAAGAATTAGAATGTGAGTGGTTCATAATGAAAGAGGCATTTTTTTTTTTATTTACTTATTCATTATACTTGATCGCAGTTTTCTGTGTCAGCGAGGTGGTGCCAGGAAACAGATTAAGAATGACCCATCCACTCATATACACATATGTATTCATAAATGCCCAAACATATACATATCAACATATACACATATACATACATATTTTATTTTATTTATTTTATTTATTATACTTTGTCGCTGTCTCCTGCGTTAGCGAGGTAGTGCAAGGAAACAGACGAAATAATGGCCCAACCCACCCACATACACGTGTATATACATACACGTCCACACACAGCACATATACATACCAATACATCTCAACATATACATATATATATACACACACACAGACATATACATATATACACATGTACATAATTCATACTGTCTGCCCTTATTCATTCCCATCGCCACCCCGCCACACATGGAATAACAACCCCCTCCCCCCTCATGTGTGCGAGGTAGCGCTAGGAAAAACAACAAAGGCCCCATTCGTTCACACTCAGTCTCTAGCTGTCATGTAATAATGCACCGAAACCACAGCTCCCTTTCCACATCCAGGCCCCACAGAACTTTCCATGGTTTACCCCAGACGCTTCACATGCCCTGGTTCAATCCACTGACAGCACGTCCACCCCGGTATACCACATTGTTCCAATTCACTCTATTCTTTGCACGCCTTTCACCCTCCTGCATGGAATTATTATATGCTTCTAATGAGCAGAAAGGAAAAACTTTTCTAATTGATGCTGGAGAGTAGAAATTTATTAAACAATGTTTAGATTCCTTAGATTAGGAAAAAGGTTGTCTGTAAAATCTATGTGAAAGTAAAATTTCAACTTTTTTTCATCAAGTAAAAATTTTTTCTAATTTGCAAAAACTGGAAACAAGGTATGCATCATTATATCAAACCTTATCTTCGTACAGCTGGGTGATGTTTTACTGCTTGATCCCATTTGACTCCTTCCTTACCTAATGCTGCATTTTTCAACTTTTTTCTTTCTGCTTCTTGTCCCATACACTTTCCATCAACATCTAAGTTCTGTTCACCTTCCTTGGAAAATGCTGTCACTCTTCTCCTCTGAAATATCATGCAAAGCACCATTACAAATGCAATCATGACATATTGATTACTAAGACCTTAGTGGCATTATTTCCTTCGTACTTGCTTTCATCCCACAAGAGTTAATGTAGATTTCTCAGATTTTAACACCTATATTCTGTGCCCTTTAGTTATTTCATATTGATGGAATAACAACATATCTTAAAGGTTTTGAACATACCATGGCATATGGATTCTTTTCTAGGGGGGGTAAAATTGGGAAGATGAATACTTGTTACTAACGATTATTCTATCATTTCGTATTTTTCCCCCACAGATTCGTTTTGAAATGTTTATGAATGATCATGTGTCTTGCATCATTTCACCTTGGAAGAAGTGTGTGAAATTTACATTTATGTTAATCTTGATCTGTGACATATCTATTTGAGCATCATGACACAAAAGCCTCCGTTCTCCTAGCACATCGGTTACCTGATAAGACAACACACTGTCTGCAGTGTAGTGCTGAAATAAATCTGAACCAAAAACTCAAGGTAAGTAACTATATTTTTTCTGCCTTTTGGGGCATGCCATCTAATATTTTGATGATATTGTTGAAATGTTTTGATCATTTTGCTAATCAATTTACATATCAAGTAACCCTCAATAGAATCTGAACGAAATGTCACATGGATGCTTTGCGTCAGCTTTTCACAAATTACGTTGGCATAGCATATGTACCCCTCATGTTCTAGTTGATAGATTTTGATAAATCATCTCCTTACACTCTGAACATTTAGTATAGAGGTTTTACCCCATGGTTTCCTTTAATTCGAAGCCCTACCCACCATATTGTCATTCACTTTGTGCCAGTTGATGGAACTACAAGTAAAAACCCATAAAAACCCACTTGCTGCATCATCTCTAAAAAGTATAAAGAATCCATTAGTACCACTTTCATCAGAATCTATCACTAGAACACTTGCATTTGCTTTCTGATAAATTAATAATGTTGGCTAACGCGGGAGACAGCGATATAGGTTAATAAATAAGGTTGGCAAAATAACCACTGCTTTATGTAAACGATACTCTAACTTTCCTACAGCACCCACTAATAAAAGTAATGTTTTTCTTATACTTGGCAGTGAGGCACCATGGTTTTTAATCTCTGTCAAAATTAATAAGGCATATTACCGTTTGACTCTGATGGCAAAATAATAAGTCTTATGTAAATGATATTTAGGCTTTCGTAAGGCAGTCATTTACAGACAAAAAATTCATTTTCAATAATTTATAAGGAGGTACCATGATCCCTAACCTCTTTTGAAAATTAGAATAATTGCCTACGAACAGCTCATTCACAGACGATTTTCTCTTATTCTTACCCGCAGTCGTTCGTTCTTTGCACCCACGATCAGCTGATTCTTATTTACTTAGTGACGGAGTTTACTAAACTAACCGGGGAAATGCCGCAATGATTTCCGAGTTAATTTTGATACATATATCGACTAATGTAGCAAGTTTTGTAATATTTGCAGTATGCTAGCACTAATCATAGTAATGTCTTATGTACTGGTCAGAAAGATGAAACGTTAAACAGTAATTTTTGCTGAAGCAATCAACCTATGAAATTTATTTTTATGTCATCCAATGATCAGAAGTAACGAAATAAGAGCAATCGTGGCTCTGTTCCGTATTATTTACGCAATCGCCACTATCTTCCAGTATCCACCTCTCTTCACAACTCAGTCTACAAGCGTTCCAAAATTATCTGAACAGATTCGAATCTCTGTCTATCTATACCTCTGACACGCGTTCCCTCAGGGAACTCCATAAAGGGGATGGCCATGGCAAAAGTCTCGCTGACCTTGCTTGCTTCCCTCGCATGAACCATTCCACGCATTCGTCCTCTAATTCCCTCCCTCCAGTGCTCTTCCATTCTATTCCCCTATTTCACCGGTGGTCTTCCTCTCACTCCAACCCTTCTAATCGTACTATCGTCACACTGTACTTGTAAACTCCCCTTCTTGCATTCTTTCCACAGAGTATTACATTTTACCCACTCTGCCACTCCACAATTCATTGTGTATGCTTTCCTTGCCATACCAAATCTTTTATACACCCTCTCACTGCTCTCTTCACTCAAATTCCATGTATTGGCTACATAGGTCAGGGTCAAGAGGACTATGCTCTTCCTTTATCCTTTCTTCACTTTCGCAATTGTGCCTCTACCCATGATTATTCTGTTAAGGAACCTAGTGACACTAATACCCTGTACAGCTCTCTCCCATATTTCCCCTTCCATATCACCAAACTTACCCAAGAGGCTCCCAAATATGTACTTAAATTCTGTCACCTCTTTCAGTATTGCTCCCCTCCATATCTGTAACACACTTTTGTACACTTTCTCCTCTCTCTATAGAGCTGTGCAAAATCTTATTATTTGGGTATCTGTCAGCCTGGGGAAGCATTATGAGATATTATTCATGATTATTTCAAGCGTAGAAGCTTTTGATTATGTCTTATTTCTGTTTTAAAATGAAAAGGCTCTTGGGCCAAAAATTCCTTGAACTATCATCTGCAATTTTTAGTATTTTTGTGAGGGTAATAGATTTGCATGAAAGCCTCATTTTGAGGACTCTTTTCATGTTGAATTGGAATCTAGCATTGAAATATATGTTGATGGACATTAAGGCATGTAGATAAGTCATTGGTGGTTACTCTATAAAGGTTTCTGTGAATATTTGGTTTGTATCTGTCGGCTTTGAGAAGCATTATATTTTCCACGATTACTTCACTATAAAAGCATTTCTTGTCTAATTTCAATTTTAAAACAAAAAGGTTATGAGCCTAAAAGCTTACCTGACTGTTAGTTGCTATTTTTGGTATTTTCGTTAGGGTAGTAGATTTGCTTAAAATTTCGATATAAGGATTATTTTTCATGCTGAATTCAAACTAGGGGTTGAAATATATGTTAAGGAACATTAAGGCCTGTTGATAGGTAATTAATGGTTACTCTTTTTTTTTAAGATTCTCTGATTACTTGGTTCACACAGGTTGAGCATCCCTTATCTAAAAATCTGAAACCAGAAATGCTCAAAAATCCAAAACTCTTTGAGTGGCGATATGATGTTACAAGTTACCCTGAACATGTTATTTTTTCAATTTACGAATGGTATTTCATATTTTTTTACTGTTAAGTACTTATGTGTAAATAAGTGTAAGAAAATAATTGCTTATCATTAGAATATGAGATCAGTGTCAGGAATGAAGATGATGCCAAACAACCACATATTGTCCACAGGGGCGGCTGAGGTTGTGACACCCTAGTATTTTGATAGTTCATTGTTACAGAAACTTTGCTTCATTTGCAAAATTATTAAAGATATTATACGAATTACCTTAAGGCTATGTTTATAAGGTGTACATGAAACAGCTGGATTTTGTGTTTAGACTTGGGTCCCATCCCCAAGATATCTCATTATGCATATGTAAATATTCCAAAATCCAAAAAAATCCAAAATCCAAAACACTTCTGGTCCCAGGCATTTCAGATAAGGGATATTCAGCCTGTATTTATATGATATCTTTTGGCTTGGAGAAGCTTCATTAGATATTTTTCATGATCATTTTAAGTATAGAAGCATTTCATAATGTCATAATTCAGTTTTAAAAGAAAAAAAATCTTTGAGCTAAAAAAACCTAAACTATTACCTGCAAGGTTTTGGTATTTTTTGTGGGTAATAGATTTGCTTGAAAACCTCATTATAAGGACTATTCATGCTGAATTCGAATTGGGTTGAATTTTGAATTATATTTTGGGAACACAAAGGCCTATGAATTAGTATGATTACTGTTTTAGAAGATTCTGTGATTTTTCATTCCATATTCATTTCTGCTTGGGGAAGCATAATGAGATATTTTCTGTAAGTATTTCAAGTATGAAAGTTTTTCATTATGTCATATTTCAGTTTTAAAACAAAAAAGGTTTTTGGGCTAAAACATTCCTGCAATTTTTTGGTATTTTTGCCTGGGTAGTAGATTTTGTGTGAAAATCTTAATATAAGGACTATTTTACATGCTGAATTGGAAACTGGGATTTAAATGTAAGTTGTAGGACATTAAGGACTATAAGTAAGTAATTAATGGTTACTGTTTTAGAAGATTCTGTGATTATTCGGTTTGTATTTCCGGGTATCTGTTGGCTTGGGGAAGCATTTTTAGATATTTTTTGTGATTATTTCAAGTATAAAAGCATTTCATTACATCATATTGGCCTAAAAAAAAGTTTTGGGAATTTTTGTAAGGGAAATAGATTTGCTTGAAAACCTCAGTAGAAGGACTATTTTTCATGCTGAATTTAAATCTGGGGTGAAATATATGTTGGGGACATTAAGGCCTCAAAATAAGTAATTAATGGTTACTTTGTAAGAAGATTCTCTGATTTTTTTGGTTCATGTTTTTTTGGTATCTCTAGGGCTTAGGGAAGCATTATGAGAGTTTCCATAGTTATTTAAAGTATAGAATCATTTTGTTATGTCGCATCTCAATTTTAGATGAAAAAAATTTATGGGCTAAAAAAACTTGATTTCTTGCAATTTTTTTATATTTTTGTGAGGGTAATAGATTTGCTGAAAAACCTCAACATAAGAACTGATTTTTGTGCTGAATTTAAATCTGGCCTTGAAATGTATGTTGGAGCCATTGAGGCCTGTGAATAAGTAATTGATGGTTACTTTTCTTGAAGGTTCTTTGGTTATTAGGTTCATATTTATTGGGTATCTCCTGGCTTGGGGAGACATTGTGAGATATTTTACAGGATTTTTTCAAGTATAGAAATGAGTCATTATGTCATATTTCAGTTTCAAAGCAAAAAGGTATTTGGGCTAAAATTTGCTTGAAAACCTCAGTATAAGGACTTATTTTCATTCTGAATTGGAATCTGAGGTTGATTTTTATGTTGGGGACATTAAGACCTTTAGATGTGTAAATAATGATTGCTCTATTAGAAGATTTTGCGATTATTTGGTTTGTATTAATTGGATATATTTCTGCTTGGGGAAGCTTTGTGATATATTTTCCATGATCATTTCACCTACAGTAGCGTTTCATCATGTCATATTTCAATTTTAAAACAAAAAGGTTTTTGCTTGAAAACTGTAATGTAAAGATTATTTTTCATGCTGAATTTGAATCTGGGGTTGAAATATATGTTGGGGGACATTAAGGCATGTAAATACATAATTAATTGTAACTCTTTTAGAAGATTATGATTATTTGGGCCATATTTATTGGGTATCTATCTGCTTGCAGAAGCATTATGAGATATTGTTCGTTATTATTTCAAGTATAGGAGCTTTTCATTGTGTCATATTTCGGTTTTAAAACAAAAAGGGTTTTGGTGTAAAAATTTTCTTGAACTATTACCTGCAATTGTTGGTCTTTTTGTATGGGTAATTGATTTGCATTAAAACCTCAGTATAAGGACTATTTTTCATGCTAAATTCGAATTTGGGGTTGTCACAAATCTTTGGGGATATTATGGCCTGTAAATATGTAATTAATGGTTACTCTTTTAGAGGATTCTGTGATTATTTGGTTCTTATCTATGGGGTATCTATCAGCTTGGGAAAGCATAATGAGATATTCCGGGGGATTATTTCAAGTGTAGAAATGTTTGAATATGTCATATTTCAATTTTCCTCAGATTTTACATACAATTTTTGGTATTTTTCTGAGGGTGATATATTGCTTAAAAATCTCAGTATAAGAATTATTTTTCATGAAGCAGTCCTAGATATTTTCAGTGATTTTTTTCAAGTTAGAAGTATTTCATTTTGTCATATCTCAATTTTAAAACAAAAAGGTTTTTGGGCTAAAAAATCCTAAAACTTGCAATTTTTCATGTTTTTGTGAGGGTGACAGACTTGCTAGAAAACTTCAGTATAAGAACTGAATTCGAATCTGGATGAAATATATGTTGGGAGACACCTAGACCTATAAATAAGTAATTAATGGTTATTCTTTTAGAAGATTCTGTAATTATTATGTTCATATTTATTGGGTATCTTTTTGCTTAAGGAACCATTATGATAAATTTTCCATGATTCTTTCAAGTATAGAATTGTTGCATTATGTTGTACTTCAGTTTTAAAACCAAAAGGTCTTTGGACTAAGAAATAAACTTCACTGTTACCTGTAATTTTGGTATCTTTGTAAGGTTAATAGATTTGCTTGAATACCCTGGTACAAGGACTGTTTTCCACCCTGAATTCAAAACTGGGGTTTAAATGTGCGTTGTGAGATATTATTGACAAGTAACTATTAGTCACTCTTTTAGAAGATTCTTTGATTATTTGTATTTATTGGGTATCTCTTTGCTTTGGGTAAGCATTATGATGTATTTTCTGTGATTATTTCAAGTATATAACTGCTTCAGTATGTCGTATTTCAATTATAAATCAAAAGTATTTTTGGGTCAAGAACTTCCCTGGACTATTACCTGCAATTTTTTGTATAAGGACTATTTTTTATGCTGAATCCAAATCTGGGGTCAAAATATATATTAGAGGACATTGAAACTTGTAAATAAGTAATTAATGGTTACTCTTATAGAAGATTCTGTGATTATTTGGTTCATATTTATTGGGTATCTGTCAGCTTGGGGAAATGTTATGAGATATTTTCCATCAATATTTCAAGTATAGAAGTGTGTCATTGTCATTTTGATTATGAAACAAAAGGGTTTTTTGACGAAAAAATTCCTTGAGTTATTACTTGCAATTTTTGGTATTTTTGTAAAGGTTATAGATTTGCTTGAAAACATTGATATAAGGACTATTTATAATGCTGAATCCGAATCTAGGATTGAAGATATGTTATGGGACATTATGGCCTTTCAATAAGTAATTAATGGGTACTCTTTTTGAATATTCTGTTCAGTTCATATTTATTTGGTATCTGTCAGTATGGAAGTATGATGAGATTTTTCCCATGGTTATTTCATATTTAGAAGCATTTCATTGTTTCAGATGGGTGGATATTGGTGAAAGAGGATTCTAGAGACAACTAGAGCACTGAAACCTATATATTTTTTTTTATTTTCCAAAAGAAGGAACAGAGAAGGGGGCCAGGTGAGGATATTCCCTCAGAGGCCCAGTCCTCTGTTCTCAATGCTACCTCGTTAATGCGGGAAATGGTGAACAGTATGAAAGAGAGAAAGATATGGGTACATGAGTGGATGGGCTGCTCTTCGTCTGTTTCCTGGCACTACCTCACCAACGCGGGAAATGGCGATCAAGTATAATAATAAAAAAATCATAATGTATATACCACATTCAGCTTATTACAACCCTTTCCTAACCATCTCAAAATAAATTTTATTGAACCACTAACTCAGATCCTCCTTGTGTCTAACCATTCACTATACTTTTATTTCTGTTTAGAATGAAACCATAATAAACATGTCTTGAAAACTTCCTCCATCTTTTATCTGCATGTGAAGATATAAACATCACTCAGGAAATTGTATCACTTTCTTTTTCAGTCATGTTATTTTCCTTAATTTAACTTCTTTGCAGCAATCTAATGCAATCCTTTTTAAATGAGCTATGTACTAAGCTTTATCCCAAGTTCTCATATCCATGGGCTTTATTAATCTTGCCACCTTTGTCAATTCCTTCTTATAAATCTTGATATGGCTAAGTTTCATCCCAGTTCTTCATATACACACGTTTCATCAATCTTGCCACTTTTTTAATTCTTTTAAGTAGATTTTAATACTTCCTTTTACAGTTGCTAAAATTAACTGTAATACTGAATTCTCTTTTTAAAGGTTTTCTGAAGTAACTCATTCCACAATACTATTTCTTTATTTTCAGCTCTTTTCTTGTTAAGTCACAATATTCTTTTGCAGCACCCATACCTCTGAACTTCTACCAAATTGCACAGGCTCTTCTACCAAGAAATCAATCGCTCATAGTAGATATTCATACCCCTTACTTATTACCTGATCTCTGAACTTTTTATTTTTCTGTTTCTCTACAACTAATTTCAGATATCTACCCTTGCACGTAAATGATAATCTCAATCTACTGAAATTTGCATAAAATCATGGCCTGACATATCTCTTTTCTTCACTAACATTGTCCAAGAGGGCTTTATACCTAAATTCACAAAAAACATCCCTAAAAATAGTATTTTCCACACAAATCACAATTCCAATGAGCTCTCACATTATGTGCTTTTCTTATCAACACCTGACTTTACTGAAACTACAGTGCTTCCACTGTTAAACATCTCTACATTTTGCTCTCTAATGTTATTCTTGTCACCCTATTTACTGACATGAAAAGATGGCAAGTGGATATATCCTTACTGGTCCAACGCAGTTGATAACAACAGAGGACTGAGCAGCCATCTTATTCAGGGATTCTTGATCTGACACGTCTGCTAAAATTATTCCGACATCCTCCAAGTTCATACCTGTATGAAAGTAAATCATGTATATACTTTAGGCTCTCTTCTGAGATGACATACGAATTATTGATGGTTAACAACATGTAACACGGAAAGTATGAGAAGAAAAAAGAGTGAGGACTGCAAACAGAGATGAAGGTTAGCAAAATGGTTTAAGACTGTAAATAAGCAGTCAAAGGTTAAGGATGATATTTACTATCAAGTTGTCCATAAACTTGTTTTAAATGTCTATGGGAAAAGTAAAAACTTCCTCTTCTTGAAAACAATACTAGTGACACACACTAAGATCTTACTGGTGACAATCACATTATAGCCCAACACAGTGTTCTGACACAGTGTTCTCAAAAGCCAAATCATCTATTACAAACTTTTTTCCCATTAGGTAATCTACCTTTTCTATTTGCTAAAAATTCTATAATCAGTTTTTTTCCATATCTAAATTCATACTTGAGTACATGGTGAATCAAGACTAAACTTTTATTCAAACATATCCTCTATTTACATTCCACACAGGGAGTAATACCTACCCTCAAGTGAAAGTAAAATCACCCAGCAGAATGATATAGCAAGTATAGTATGCACACACTGTTCTTGAAATTTCAAAAATTAGTGGTGGTGACAGACAGTAACCACAATATCTACAGTTTAAATGTATCTTCCTATTTTACAAGAAGATATCATAAATGACTGCAGCATACACTGCAATAAAGTACCACTCTTGCTGAGATACAGAATGAAACTGAGGAGGTATAACTGTGCTATAAAGAAAGGGTAGCACAAAACAGGCACCAATTCACTTTATGATAGCTAATAAGAACAAATAAGACCATCCATGTCTAGATGCTGCTTCATTATAAAATGAAACAAAGGTTTAAAGAACTTGTAAATGCCTTTTTCATTTGCAATTCTCAAGTAAGATTAATCATATCTCTAGGGACTTTATTTGTATAACTTTCTTAGCATTAAAGTCCTTCATGCAAAACATCATTGCACTTGGCTAAGTAGGATTTCATAGGAGTTCCCTATAAATCTTTTAAGTAAACCTGCGTACCCTCTTGACAGGGTCATACTTCCTCCCAGTTACTTCTTTAAAACGGAAGATTGTATGGATTCCGATCCTTCCAAACCATGTACAACTGGGTCTTTCAAGGATAAGAGCTTACTAAACCCCAACAATGCAAATGAACTAACTGGTTTCTCCATATCTAGTAATGTTGTGAAAAAATACCGAAAGGCCAAGTAACTGCATGCTCTATATAAACCTGCCAATTATATAAGCAAGTGGCCCTGAAATTAAGAATTTTCTTATATACATTCCCTACACAATGAAATTGTTCACTTGAACAATATCTGATCTTACATGTCAACATCTTGTTCCATGGAAAATGGGTCTGCAACTTTTCAACTGGTTTCCAAGGCTTAACTATACTAATCTTATGCAGCTCTTTGAAATTCCTAATTGCCCACCCCTTCTACCTTAAGTGAGGAAATATCAGGAACTAAAGAACAACAGCCTAATACACATCCACTCTCCAGCTGTCTTGCATAATGTACTAAAACTAGAGCCAAGCCCCCACAGATTACTCCATTTCATACGAGGCCTTACATGCAACTAGGGCGAGTCTGGAAAATTTAAATTTTGCAAAAATGCAAATCAAAGTTTGTAATAAGTAAATAGCATTGCACAAGTCCTTTGCCAACCATTGGGATTAAATTTCCTGGAAGACCCTGTGTTTGGTCAAACCTTGGTATGCATGCAAGGTACAGATCCTGTAGAAAATGAAAGGTTAGGGGTAGAGACCCTTGAGATATATACTTCCAGTCCCATAATTAAAACTTCAGGGTTAGAAGTAAGCAAGGTTTACTTCAAAAAAACATGATTTCCCTGTGACATCAAAAATAAATGAGGTACTACTCAGCAAAGCAATAATAATATAGCAATTTACCATCACTAATGCCACACTTCCATATTCCAAAAAAAAGCAGTCAGTAAGCTATTTCATATAATAGGCTACCTTGATGTTTGCCCTAGCAACATCACTTGGATGTGACACTCCTCCTACCTCTCCCTATAAATGCTGATCTGCCAAGCTGGACCACAAACAGCCCACAGCCACGTGATACTCACCTAATGCAGGAATTCTGTGGAAATCCATGGATAACCAAAACTTGATACCATGGTTGGTAAAATGATATCCATTATTTTAAGCACATATACTCAAAACCAAGGCAGATAAGTGATCTTCACCTGTAAAAATCCACTCATCAATGGCTGCACTGTCATCAAAGCTCTCTTGGAGTGCAAATGAGTTCATCTAAAGATGCTAAAAGTGCAAGGTAGACACACAATGGTGAAAGCAACTTGTTGCTTGGTCTTCCAACTGATATAAAAAACTAAGTGAAGTTCTCTTACTCCATGCCAGACAGCTAACCTTTCTCCTCTCCCATCAGAACACTTGGAGCGATTAAGGAGATCTGAATTGAACACAGAAGCAAGGATATCAAACCAAATTACACTATCAGACATAAGGCAAGTTGGTTTGAGATAAAGGGTTATTGTACAATTCCTATTAACAAGAAATTGTTGAAGCAAATGCCATATTGCTGAAGCTCAGTGGATGCTGCCATATGCTAGCAAATGTTGCTTACCAGAGCAATAACCCACTAACAGTGCACATAATTTCATTTACATTTTTTAGAAAATTCTTTCTTAATTGATTTTTCATGGACATCACATACATGAAAGCAACATATCACACAGCAATGGATCTCTGTTAAAATCAAAATAAAATAGTCAAAAACTTAATATATCATGATTTAGCTAAGTCATAAAAGGATACAAGTGGGTATGTCTCACTGCATTAGTGTCCTAGTAATATCAGAGTAGATTAGCTCAGTGGAGGCTGATGAATGGTCAGAGAGTGGACCTGGACCGAGGTTAAGCAGTTACTACTCAACTGATAATCAACATGGAGTGTGAGGAATTTACCTCACTAGCAGATGAGAGGTCTTTAAGCTTCTGATTCCTGGAGGTTCATATCTTTCATAGATCACAGGACATACCACACTTCGAGAAAAGTGTCTGATTTTCATGCATATTAGTTAAAACAAGCTAGTAACATAAAACAAACAACAGGAACAATAAGCGAAGTTATGCACAGCTGACAAAAATAAAAATCTTACCTGTTTGTTTACGCACTGATGCAAGGGAGTTCAAAAGTTTATCTTTGGAGCGCCCTGCCACAGCCCAAGACAGTGGTATCTCTGAGTCTTCTGACTGGGCTACATGAGCTACTTCCCTGACAACATACTGCCCAGTGAATCCTGTCGCTCCAAAGATAACCAAATCATACTGCTGTCCTACAAGTGATGCCATTCTGATGGTTGATGCTTGAATATTCCCTCTGTAAATCACAACTTGTTATTAGTAAAAATGTGAGTATCCATATACAAAATATATTAAAACAAATGCAAGTTCATTCTTAATCCCTTAACTCCTCCAGATGGATATGTACACAGAGTGAGTGACTCCTCCAGAAACAAATTTATGGAATGAGTGTGACATCTATATTTCAAGGCTAATAGCCAGCCAAGCCAAAGTTAGCACATTCTCACGAGTTTTCTAGAAAGAAAACTGAAGTTTTCAGAAAGATTTACAGGACCAAGCAGAAAATAATCAAGAATTTCTTAATGATGATCTGTCGTTGGATTAGGTGAAGAGTGATTCTATCAACACCGTTCTTCGTTTCTTCCAACATTGAAAGTTGATCATGAAGAGGCAAAAGGAGTTTCTAGCACTAATGCCCATCTGACTGACAACACTGTAACTAACTAATGCAGATGGTAATTTTACAAACTCTCATTAATTGTGCTCTTATGAAAAAAATCAGTAAAAAAAAATCAATGTACGTAAAATAAATGATAAAATACATGTAGTGGTAGCTTTCTTGAAAAGAAGCCTTCCTCCTTCTAGCAAGTTGTCTTAAAACACTTACAAAATTTCCACATTATCAGAGTAATAATGGCAAATGAAGGGTTGGAAAGGAAACCTAGCTGAGGAGTTCAGAACATAATTATTTATCAAAAAGCACAATAAGATTTTTCCATACAGAAAAGTAAATACTTGTATTTTCAAGGTTTGTTGAATGTGTTTGATGATAGAGTAGCAGATATAGGGTGTTTTGGTCGAGGTGGTGTGCAAA
>JAUTXX010008833.1:0-22099 GCA_032273605.1 Panulirus laevicauda
CCCGACTGTGGTTGCCATAGCAACATCTTGAACAGCTCACCGCCTCCATCTCCTGCAGCTTCACTGTCACAGATGTACATAGTGCGCAGTCCGTCTTGTGTATACACGTGGGTCACGTGTATACTTGTGAATATAGAGCCATATATGTACATAGTGGCCACATATGTATATAGTCATTATGCAGACATGTTCAGGGTCCCACTGGCTATCATTTTTCAAAATTCATATATGGTTGACTCTGTTACTTGATATGTACCAAACACTTTACAGTTTCGTTGGTACGGGGAGGTTGGCTACACACTCAAGGCGACCTCTGCAATGTATATATTAATCTTCCAATGTTATCAAGTATTCCTAGGACGCGGCTTTGACGCGGGCCTCAACGTTTTCTGTGTCATGGAGTGTGTGTGTGTGTGTGTGTGTGTGTGTGTGTGTGTGTGTGTGTGTGTGTGTGTGTTTGGCACACAATCACTGCAGAGACGCTGTACGTGTATATGGGTGACACGATTTATGTTTTTTGTCTCCGGGCTGTGCACTGGAGACATGTCATGCGTCACATGTACATAATGTCGGTCGGGGATATTACGTATTGTACATTTGACGATACACGTCTCTCGTGTGTGTCATTTATAGATAAAGCTTAGTTTCGCATGACGCGTGGAAATCGTTTCTCCCTCTCCACGTGTATTGAAAACGGTTGACGTGTGTACTGGTATAAGCAAGGAGTTCCCCTGAAGTGATACATATGGAACTGGGAGGGTGTGCAAGCGGGTGCTCCAGGTTGTGTGGCTGGCTGGCTGTGTGTATAAGTAGATATACGGTTGTGTGGTGGGTTAGTGAGGGTGGTAGTTGGGTAATAACCTCCCATTTCGTTATACAGTTGTCCTGTATAATAGTATGCAGCAGCTGTCGTATACCTGGGGGTGTGTGTGTGTGTACGTGTACATGCTGGTGTTGAAGGTTGAATGTGGCGTGAGCGCCATGCCTTTGGGTAGTTGGAAGTGGTATACTGACGAAGAACTTACGAGGAGAAGTCGGAGAGTTGTGCAAACATGGCATAAACTGAGCAGGCGACCAGATCTTGAGTATGATGCACCACCACGCGATCCAACATGGTGATGACACATGACACAAGGCTTCAGCAGCCTCTGTAAATTCTTATACCTTCCTTGATACGACAACCACGCAGGAGGGACACCAAGTTTTGAGGTAGAGGGTTATTGCTTGCGGCCAGATCCTGGCATCCTCAGCAACACGAGCCTCATATGAACACATCTTTAGTCAAAGTTCCCTGTTGTCTCTGCTGCTTGACGGCACCTGCGATGGATCAGTGTGGCATACAGTTCATCGGCAGAATCCATTGGAATCCAGGAAAATCAAGGCTACGATCATGCCATCCGAAAAGTCGCGTTCGTAACACCTCGTGGGTCGGGGAGGCCAGGGGGTTTCCATAGTAGGGATTCCAACTTGGGTTTGTGGTCCCAGCGAAGGACCCAAGTCTTGTTGCCTCTATGACCAGGCGTTATGAAGGTCAGGTCATGGCATGAGGCAAGTCTCTGCCAGGTGTTGATCCTGATGGCTCATGTTTCTGTGGACCAATCTTGCCCAGGCCTCAGACATACACAAATGGTCCTAGATAATGGCCACAACATTTCTCATGTGAAATCCCAACTCTACAAATTTCATTGACGTTATTAATGTCCCGTTGATTCGTTATCATCAGAGCTCTGGACTTGGGCTACAGTTTACGTCTCATATAGAGACTCTGAGCGCCCCCTACCTCCCCGTCTTGTTGTCTCACCGTGGCATAGGAAGGTTCACCCTCACCCTACACGACCCCCAGCATCGACGTCGACACCCCTCACCGCCGGATGAACACTTCTTCCCTCTTCGATCCTCAAGGTCGAATCCACCATCTTTTCAGATGCCGGACTTGAGAGTTCTCAGCTTGAAACAGTAATTGATACCACAGTGGTGAAGTTCTTCCCCTCCCCCAGGCTCTTATCCAAGAGTTCATTCACCAGGAAGAAATGCCATTAATTTCATACCGTGTGTTTGAACAACTTTATGACAAGTACACCGTGTGTGTGTGTGTGTGTGTGTGTAACATGGTGTGGTTACAGAGGAGCGACGTGACGCAGTTCGAGAGGCAGGTGTTGCAGACCGGGGGTCACGTCAGGTCGCAGACCAAGATAGAGGAGGCCCCTGGCCCCTCCCCACCACGGCCACCGGCCCCTGCTGACGCCGACGTGCTGGCCGTGCCCCCTCCGCGGCCCCCAGCTCCCCAGGCCTCCCCTCTGCCCCCAGAAGCGTATCTCTACGTGCCGCCGCTGGTGTCCATCGTCCCGGCCTGGCAGCACGGCACTCCGAGGGTAGGTGGCGGCATCGTCATCCACCACATTATTAACGTAAGTAGTGTGGCCCGCCACGCCCACCTACCCACCCTAGCCCACCGCCATCACCTGTGCTCGCGGTGGGCGGGGGGGGCGGGCGGCCTATGGGCAGGAGGGGCGGCGAGGCTTAGTGACCCCCTGACCCTGGTGACCTGCCGACCCAGCCAAAGCCTTAGAGCAGTGTAGTCACCCCTCACACTCCGGCTGACCTACTCACGCTAGTGTTAGTTGGTGAGCTAACCAGTGTGACACCCCTTCAATAACATTGAGCCTCAGCTATATGCCCCGAACCCACCCCGGCCAGTGGATGTTGAGCTTCCGTCCGAATGAGGGCCGTCTGGCTGGCCTGTTGTATTGTGCCACCTGTGCCGCGTGTGTGCGGGACCCACCACACCCAGGCTGTCATAACACGCGTCCTCTGTGTCTGTGTGTGTGTGTGTGTGTGTGTATGTCCGACCCCCTCCTCGTCCACGACGACCATATGTTTGGACTGGCTAGCGCTACTGTGTGATATCTTTGACACAACATATAGCTAGCTCACGGTGGCTTGAGGACCCCACGCTGTCTCATATACTGAAGTGAACGTAGTTTAGCGAGGCAGGTTCACGGCCGGAGCGTGACCTGCCGTGGCTACGTCGTTGCAGAGTCCCGCGGACGACCCCTTCAACCGGCCTCCCTCGGGAGGCCCCGTCAAGCGAAACGACGCAGAGTACCGCTGGGTCACCGACGAGACCAAGTACGAGGCCAGGGAGGTCGTCGATTTCCCGTGCGTCTCCGAGCGAGTCTCGACCTCGGAAAAGGTTTGCATACCAGAGAAAGTCTGTCTCTTCGAGAGAGCCCCGGCCGCTGAGACAGCCCCTGCCGTCGAAAAGGCTCCCACCGTCGAGAAGGTTCCTGTCGTGGAGAAGGTTTCTGTCGTCGAGAGAGCTCCAGTCGTCCAGGCAGCTCCTGCCGTACAGGAAGCTCCCGTCGTCGACAGAGCTCCCGCCAGGCAAGAGGTCTACGTCTCGGAGATAGTGAGTACCCCGGCGTGTGGCTCCTCCTGCCCTGACCTCACCCCGAGTGGTCCCCGTGGGCGCCACTCACCGTCTGCCAGTGATCAGCCTAACAGTTCCCGCCCATTCCTGGGAGCGCGTGTTGTGCCTACCTGACACTAGTGACGTAGAGGAGTGTGCATGGAGTGCTCATATACATAAGACTTGTGACGTCGTCTCGTCCGGCTGACTCTGAGGTGTCATCATCAGTAAGTACCCGCTCCTCCAAGGTGCCACTTCGAGGCTGATGCTCCTCGAGTTAGTACAGTGTCCTGTGTTGTCCGGTTGTGTGTTAGTGAGCAGTGGAGTGCAACACTAACTCCGCTACGTTGGCGACATGAGAGGAGTAACTGCCGGGCGTGCGGCCCCTCAGGACTCTACCGCCAGCAGTGTTAACATGAGTCTTCACTCACTCACCCAGTTCTCGATAACCTTTACTTAAAACCATCATTCCACCTTTATGTATAAATATTAATACATTTCTGCATATAGTACAGCCTGTTAGTGTCTTCCCGTTGCTTAATATGTGACCTTCTTTGTTAAGAGTAGTACACAAGACTCCCTCGGGGGAGTTGGAGGGGGTTGCTTGTGGATGTGGTAGAGGCAGGAGTGGTGGATGTGGTAGAGGCAAGAGTGGTTGGATGTGGCTGGGGAAGAGTAACAGTAGTTATGGCTGTGGTTAGATCCAAGAGCCACCATCACTCTTAACCCACGCTGCCTATTTATACTGACTTCCTAAAGTGTTTTCTGATCTTTTTTTTTCTAGTATTACTGTAAGATATGAGTAGAGTTTGTATTCCTCTAACAGCAGTTTTTTCTAGTGTGTACACGTGATAATGTGCTTTGTGCTGCATAGGCCACATCCCAGAGTGTCAGCTCTTGGTAGACCTTCTAACAAAGTAGTATAGTGCCTCTAGTTAGATGAAGTTCTTGGGTAGATTCTCAGTTCTAGCATCTTCAGCTGACGGAGGCTTCCAACTCAAGTATGACTGAAGGGAAGAGTCAGGATTGTATATATTGAAGGTTTACATTCCGCATTTTCCCCCATGTAGCGCCATCACTCTTCACCGGCTCTCGAGCTACGCCTGGTGGGTGAGGTAGAGCAGAGGTTAGCCCGGAGACTGTGACCTCCTCTTAAGTATAGTGCTCTGTGTATTTTCCAGTTTCACCTTCTGCTTCTCTGCTAGATGCTGGCTTGGTTCTGCGAATCGAACGCCTTACCACGCCCAGGCTCTGGCCCACCTCAACTTCTTGATTGATTTTGAAAATGCAATATCTTTCAGATCTGTAAAATTCAGTATATAAATGGCTCATCGTTGGACATGGGGCAGAGCAGCGTGTATAAGGGTTCGACCACCTGAACGCCTTATAGCCACAGATGGTAGTGTATCTGTGAGAGCTATTGTATAATTGTAGCTGTAGCCATCGATACCATTTTAGCTCTTGAGGAGATAGCTTAGCGCCATCCTAGCTGTAAATTCCTGTTGATGACCTGTGTCAATAACCAGTTCCTCTCGACTCCCCACCTTTCATCACAGAAGCAGGAGAAGCTGCGGAGTCCAGCGCTGGTCCGCAAGTTGGTGAGTACAACCCCACTTGGTGTCCACAAGGCTGTGGAAACCCCTCTTGGTGGTGGGTTCCATCTTCCCTGCCACTGGACGTGGAGTTAACCCACAAACGTTCCTCACATTTACCTCACACCAGGCTCTTAACAGGCGTCTTCGGACCCCGGGATTTGCACGTCAGGTTCTGTCGACGTCATGTAACCCTGACACGGGAAACACCTCATTAACGGTGGCTCTGATACGTGCATGGCGAGGGTCTGGCCATACACGGAAGGGTCGAGACACACACACACGTGTGCTCCCACCAGTGGCACACCATCACAGAAGATCTCCACCAGTAATAGTGTGGGACCCAACCAAACACCTTTGGGAACTCCGGAAGACCACCTCACAATAACTGGGTTCGATACCCGGACCAAGTTCATTCTGTCAGTTTATTATATCATCCAGCATGTTCACTGCCGTGGTTTACCGCCAACATACAGGGTGTATGACAGCATATTTGTAACAGTTTTAATGCTAACACACAACAGGGATGTCGACAAACATAAACTGACCACACTGGTCCACTGCCGGCATACAAGGTCGTTGTTAACACTGGTGCTTTGACGGCACTAATACAGTGACAACACTGGTGAAGTGACAGTACTATGGCTCACTGACAACACGCGTTTCCGCTAACAGCTCTGCCAACAACACACCCACCCACCCAGCAGTCACAAACGTGACGATACGGTACAACCAGAACAAACATGTACACACTACATTACGACCGTCAGTACATACTAATGACACCAGGGTAACATCACAGTACTGCTAACACTGACTACCACTGTTTCCAACCTTCCATCTACGCGTTAGTGTTACCAACGCCTGACACGTGAACATACCAATGTTACCAACGCCACAGGTGCCGGAAATATTTTTTCTTGACTAACTTGAGTGGTAGTGTTAAGGGGGGCGGCGCCCCCACCCGTAGTGGGGGCACCTTGCATGATGTGCATGACGGGAGGAACTTACCCTGTGTGACGTAACATCGCTAATGGTCTTGTCTTAGCAGGTTGTGATTAATTAATCTGTAGGTTATGTACGTGTGAAGGGTTGTGGTGTACGGGAGCAAGAGGTCACTACTTATCTGAGGAGTTGTAGACATTTATAATGTACTGAAGTTCCGGGATCAGGTAAGTCACAGGTGGGTGGTGGGGACACCAACTCCTCCTATTTACACCAAATTTTCAACCCGACATGAAGATAAACCTTCGTCCTACTTGTAAACACGTAAATACATATATCCAAGTATACATATACTGCACTTAACATGTACTTTCATGTAAAAGCGTAATTTCCAGACGAAAAAAGAGATAATTACAATAGTATTTTCTCTCCATTTTCGTTGGGAAGTTGGACTATAGTCTTAGTAACGGAGGAATGTTCTGTTTACTGGCCAGCAGAACGCCTGGCGACTCTGGCCGGAGGGAGTCCTGACCCACACAGTTAGCCGACACCCGTTGTTACCTCCCAGTACACACACACACGCTGCCCCTCCACACGACCCACACCTGCACCATCCCAACCCCCAACAGCCTACGTCCCTCCTGCAGCCCTGGCCTGATACGAGGATCCTCTCCCACTCCAGCACTCTCTCCCCCAACCACTTGTTACTCGTGTCTCCCTCTTGCCTGCCTCTCCAACGGTGTAGGTGGCGCGTGTCAGGCTATGTCACCAGGTGAGGGGGCAGCAGGTGTACGTGTCCCAACCCACCTCCCTCCCCTGCCTGACTCCACAAAAAACAAACAGCCGCCCAATATGGGCGTGACGGAGCTCACACAGTAGGACGAAGCCAATCATGGGCATAGGGAAACTGGGTCGCTGATGCAATGTCAGGTGGCGATGATGGAGGAGAGTGGTGGTGTAGTGAGGTAAGGGGAGGAGGAGGACGAGGCTGGAGGTGAGGGGTGGGGCGGGGGAGGAGGACGTGTGAATGACTGGCACCTGCTAAAAGCTGCTGGAATGTGTTCATCAGAAGGCAGACGTGAGGGAGACTGTCTGCTGTTGCTCTCTGATCTCACCCACACTGATCACTTCCGCCATCACCAGCCCCGAAAGGACACATGACACAGACTGGAAGACCTGATCCCCAACACGTCAAGATAATACTTTGCGGGAAAGACACTTGGGTAAAATGAATATAAAATACACACTGAAGAACGATGTTCTTTTTTCTGAGGGGGAAACGTAAGGAAAAGTAGCTTAATGATCGCAGGGCACGTCCGTCACAACCAACTATTGTCGACAAGGGGAAACATCGTGGAAAAACCCTAACATTGCACTAAGAACTGCATACCTTCCTCCAAGGTGCACCAGCTCGACCAGGCTGGACCCGCACAGTTGTCGAGGTGCTGCAACAAACAGCCTGGTGGACCAAGCCTTCATAAAGGAAGCTTGGCCGGGCTGCACGGTTAAGAAAACAAGAACCCCCTCAAAAACTCTGGCAGGAATAGAATACATGAGAAGTTGGAGTGTGGACAGAGAAAGGTTAGAAAGACAGGATCGGTTAGATAAGGCGCTATAGAGGCTTGGCTTGGGGAGAGAAATCTATTTTGGTTTCGGTAATGAGCTGGTGGACTACAGTCAGGTATGTAATGGTGTTAAATTAGGTGTGTAGGCAGTGTAGGTCCTCCGTGAGCCAGAGGTAATTTTAAACTGTTCGAGACACAAAGTTGTATTGTTTGAACCTTTCCTCCTTTACGAGGTTGCACTAAAACGCCGCCTCGCCTGGGAATGTTGAATCACACCTGCTTTTGCACGTAATAGATTTCATCAGACGTTGTCTTACATTTTCATCCACCCGATAGCGAGTGTTCGAGAAGGATTTACAGATAAGATTTACAGCGAGTTGGTAACCGTGTCGGAGTTTGGTACAGGAAACGGAAAAATGCGAAGTGGTGATACACGTTGGTGTGTATACCAGACTGCTGAATGCTGTTAAATTTTTACGATAGGATTAAGGCTTCTATAATAGTAAACACCGACTGTAGTGTTGAGTTGGAGATAAAATGGCGTGTGTTAGGTCGGCGTCTTATCACCGTGGCTGTTTGATATGTGCAGAGATGGTAGTGTGTGTGTTTATAGTCGAGGTAACCAGAGGCTTACGTCGCAACAACAAGGGGAGCTGCACAGGTCGCGGAAATGAATAATGTCACTTGTTGGTGAATGGATGAAAGTCACGGGTTTTTCTAAAGGTGTCGGACAGACCCAGGACAAAATCTCCTTCATTGGAAAGGAAGATGAATAGTCAAGTATTCAGGAGAGAGACTTTGTAGGGTCGTTGGCGAGAGAACTGAAATTAGCGAGTAAAATCATATTGTGAGGAATGGCGAATGTTAAAGTGTACAATTGGCGTTGTGTAAGCTGTGAAAAGGTTGTATATACTCATGTGTACAGTACTGGGGAAGAGCACTACACCTTGTGTGTGTGTGTGTGTGTGTACGTGATGCTTGATGTACCATCCTGCTGTACTCCAGGTGACCACTTATCGGTAACAGATGAGATCCGCGTCTCAGTAAATAAGATAACTAAAAAGTGAACCTCGTCAGCAACCCAACTATTTTCACACCACATTTGGCCTTTACCCCGAGAGGCTACGTCCATTGCTCGCTCTATGCCCCTGCCACGGCCCTGTGCACCAGGCAACACAACCGTTGCTCTATTGTAAGTTATAAATAGCCTCGCCAACATCCAAGTCGGCCGTAACAGGAGCGGGAATATTCCCGGTTATAGCTGTGTTGGTGTGGAGGGGCGTGACGGAGGAAGACCGGGGAATCTTACCTCTACGGAAGGGCGTGGAGGACAAGGACCCGCGTGGAAAGTGAAGAAAGGGATATAATTTAGCGAGAAGTAAATGAGTAGGGAGGGGGAGGTAAAGACGAGGAGTGGGAGTGGCAAGGGAGCCATGATGGCCTAGTGATCAATTTAACCGTGAGAGGGCGGTGGTGGGGGGGAGGGGGGATGGCCCTGCTCAAGGCCAAATATGGGTGGCATACAGTTAGCTAGAGATATATAGAGACAGATACACATATAGACAGATGAAGGTATAGCATGGAGACACTTGGTGATAACAACAGATAGAAAAAAGTATAGACAAGTCATTAAGAGAGAGAGAGAGGAGGTAAAACACAATTTAGACGGAAGATAAACACTCGTATAAACAGACAAGACTAACAGAGGCTGGGGAAGGAGAGTAATACACACAAGATAAGAAATTCTGCAAGGGAAACATTTATCTGACACTGAGCAATGAGAGTACGTAGGAGAGAGAGAGAGAGCAAGAGGCGTCACAGATCAAGATACTGATATAAATAAAGAAAAAAAAATGGCGAGAAAGTGTTTATTTGGTACAACGCTGGGGGGAAAACAACAAGCCGAGTTCCCGAGGACAGAATGGTTGCCAGGATGCGGGTTACGGATGACTCCAGGTGACAGCCGATCTCATAATGGTAATGGTGGGGGGGGGGGGGATGTATGTCGCAGGAGGAGGCAGGTGCCAGGCTGAGAGATCCACCATGGCCAACACCCCACCTGTGTCTTGCCCTGGGGGTGATTACCGATGCTTTACGACGATCCCTCCCGCACCACTGACCTCCTTCATCGCCCACACCTGGTTTATGGTCCACCCACCAACCCAGAACTGTCGTCTACCACATCACCATATGTTCCCCCGCGACACCACAACCGGACGTCCGACTGTACGTGAAGGCGCCACTTCCCGACCACACCCAGAGCGTAGCGTCGTCCACGTCTTCTACCATATATGACGTCTCGCGTTGTCCACACCCGTCACCCCCCCCACACCTGCTGACGGGTGCGATACAGAACGCAATATATCAAGACGTGTACATCCTGACCCCAGCTGTCAGGAGATGGGCCACCCGGAGCCTCGGGTTTCACCAAACATGTTGAAGTCGACGTCTGGTTCCGGGTGGTGTGCCAGCGGCTTCCTGCTGTGTCTAGGGCGTGGGCAACGCCCCCACCCCACCGCCCCCCCCCCTGGGTCAAGGTCACTGGGAGGGAGAGGGGTCATCGGGTCGCGACACACCACTGGAGGGAAGGAATGATGTTGGCCGAGGAGGAAGACTGAGCCAGAGGAGAAGTGTGAGGAGGTTATTAGAAATGATGAAAGAGGTGAGAAAGGTGGAGGTGGGCGGGGTACACTGGGGGGGAGGAAAGAGGGAGGGGGAGGCACAGGAAGAGACGCCAGGCTGCCATAAATACGTGAGGCCTCCGGCCAGCCACAACAGTCGTGGCCCCGTCGCTGCCCCAGGCGCAGGTGAGAACCGCCATGTTTCTTGGGCCAAAACCCGAAGTGTCTTCAACTCTAAAACCCCATCCAACCACACCTCCACCTCCAAGCCTCGAGTGTGTCCTGGTCACCACGACGACCACCTGCCCGACACGAAGACCACTCGCTAGCCATCTACGACGACGACCACACGACTCAAGTTCTCAACACCTAGACCACGCCTACTGCAACACGACCACCCCCTCCTTCCCTCAACAACCTGAGCACTAGTGACGCGGTACCACTCAATCCCTAAGACCTGTGACCCCGGACGACCTCCACGACCCGCATCCAAGATCCATGTGTGTGCGTTGTCTACATCAGGACGACCCCTAGCGACCTATGGACTATGTGCGTAGGGAGTCTACAACGAGATCGCTTCTACGACCCAAGGAAGAAGACTTTCCCCCATGCGCTGTGTAGACGACACCTGGGCCACGACCCGTACGTACATCAGGGGGTCATAGACACGACCTCTCCATACCGGGCCACACCACAAGCACGACCAAGGACCAATGCACCGTGACCTCCACCGTCACGACCCTAGGAATTACCACAACTTACGACCCAGGACCAATTTACCACGACGACGCCCACCCATATAAAGGGACCTCAAGCACGACCTTTTTGACCTACGACCACAGTGAAGACGTCAGTACCGCAAGCACAACTGGACATCCCGACCCACACACACTCCTGCTTCCTGAAGCCACAGACGAGACACACACACAGCCACACTGCAGAGTGAGGACCTGGGACAATGTTGTCGTCTGGGATCCTCGCACGACACCATCGTATATTTTGCGTCAACCCCAGACTCTGCAGGAAGCTACACCCGCGAGGGACCAATCACCTTCAGTGACGCTGTATCATGTGACGTACACCACAACAGATGGTTGACAGACAGACAGACAACTCCAAACTAAAGTTACAGAACCACTTCCAGACGGGTAATATGTCAACACACACCAGTTTGCAAACACATATCACACGAAGATTTCATTACACACACACACAGTCTGGTAACAGGGAGTTACCCGCGACCTTTCAACCCAGATTGGTCGAAAAATCCTTACACATTTCAGATTAGCCAACCAGCGGTACCTCACAGGTGGTCGGAAACAACTGACTGTGGCCACCTGGCGAACAAGACACTGTGAGACGGGTGGTGCGGGCTGCCACCTGCACCTCGCCCACACCCCACACCCCAGACCCGCTACCAGTTTTCCTCTTCCTCTTCTTCCATCCTAACCCCCCCCCCCTTTCCTTCCTTCACTCAGGGGTTCAGCCTCACAAGCCACCACCACCCCCAACAGACCCCGACTCACCAAACACCTGCCACACTCCACACCTCTGTCGCAAACCCCGACACATCTCCACCCCAGACACTTCCCCACCCACCATTCACATCCTTGAACCCCCACCGATGCCTTCAGTAACCCTTCTCACCTCACACTTGACCCAACAGGTCGCCCTCGACTGCCACAAGGCTGTCTGAGGGTGGAGTGTGAGGTACTACTCAATGGTGAGACGATGGGTGAAGTTAGCCCGTTTTCTTGACCTATACAAGGTCATCCTCCAACAGGGTTTTGACCTACCTGCCCTTCCCTACGCCCTACCCAGGTACTGATACTCTCCTACGCCCTACAGATTAACGCCAGCACCCTCCAGACGCAGGTAGACTCGGCCTACGCCAAGCCCCAGAAACCGGCCAAGAGCCCGTCCCCTCCAGAAGCAACGTCCATACCTTCAGCCTCGCCGTCGCCAGTGCCAGCACCGTCGCCGCCCAAGGAACCCACGCCCACGCCCACGCCGCCCCCACCCAACCAGCTAGACTCTATGCTGGGCTCCCTCGCCTCCCACATGACGGAGCAGGGCATCACCACCACGCAGAAGGGCTGCTGCTGCGCCTGTGACAAACCGATCGTCGGGCAGGTGAGGCAGCGCTACAACGACCCCTGTCATACGCCTCCTCCTACCTACAATATTCCTACTGAAGGACTCGCTCCTGCCTGACTGATTCTCTCTCTCTCTCTCTCTCTCTCTCTCTCTCTCTCTCTCTCTCTCTCTCTCTCGGCCCCCAACAGATGACTGGGTCACAGACCATCGTGTCTTCTCTATCATCTCCAGTGTGTTCCTCCGCCAGGCTTGCTGGTCCCAACTTTCCCTTGTTTATAACGTTTCACCCAGTTTGCCCTCCTGTCATTCCCACAAACACCTCGTCGCGAGACGAATCATTCTTCCCTGGGTCGTTCACCAGTTAACGATGAACTTGACATGCAACAATCTGTTGATGAAGTGGTTTCTCAACGTGAGACTTCATGTACTACCTTGATATGTCTTTATATGCAAATATGTCAAAGTATCTCCAGCTTGAACATGTCATAACACTTGTTTGTTTCCCCCGTGTGCGTGTGTGTGTGTGTGCAGGTCATCACAGCCCTGGGCAAGACCTGGCACCCGGAGCACTTCACCTGCACCCACTGTAACCAAGAGTTGGGAACCCGCAACTTCTTCGAGCGTGAGGGTCGCCCCTACTGCGAGCCTGACTACCACAACCTCTTCTCCCCTCGTTGCGCCTACTGCAACGGACCAATCCTAGACGTGAGTCTCTCGTGAAATGACCGGTAATGGTAGTTAAGGGGGCTGAGGCGAGGATAGGCACACTCCAGGAAATAGAGGAACTGTCCGTGAATAGAGGAACTGATATACCTACTTAGGTGTTAGGGATGGTGGTAGCCGTGATGTGAGTGGGTCGGGGGCACAGGGTAGCCAAGGGATGGGTGGTGATTAGGGGAACAGTTATGATGGGTGGTGATATCATATAGCCAGGACAGACTGTGTTGGTAAGAGGTAATGATGGGAGGAATCTCAACTAGTTTGGGCTTTACTGCTGGTTCATGACCTCTTCACTTTCTCTCGGGGATGGTTAGAAGGTCAGATAGGGTAATGGGTCAATGATGGTCACACAGCGGGCGATGCTCCCACCTGGGGACGCTGCCAATGAGAGAACCCAGCTGGTAACACACTAGCGTTAAGAGGACCCAGCTGGGGATAGTGGCACACAGCTGGCCACCTGGCTAGCACACTCCCTCACCACACTTCACATGATCTCGCTCTTGGGGAGGGAGGGATCGTCTCCTCCTCCTCCTGCCACTCCTCCTCCTACACTCCCTCTCTTGTGTACGACAGAAATGCGTGACGGCGCTGGACAAGACGTGGCACCCGGAGCACTTCTTCTGCACGCAGTGCGGCAGCACCTTCGGCGACGACGGCTTCCACGAGAAGGACGGCAAGCCCTACTGCAGGGACGACTACTTCAACATGTTCGCCCCCAAGTGCGGCGGCTGCAACTCCCCCATCATGGAGAACTACATCTCCGCCCTCAACGCCCAGTGGCACCCGGAGTGCTTTGTCTGCAGGGTGAGTATCCCCTGCTGTGTCTCTGTCTCAACCTCCCCGCATCCAGACACAAGCACAATACTCGTGCAAGCTTAAATACACACACACACACACACACACACACACACACACGAAGACCTTTACAATCACATTTCTAACTCCCGTTGTTGTGCGCGTATCTAAACACGATAGACTATGTTGTGTGTGTGTGTGTGTGGCCACACCACACCCGCTGTGTGTAAACCTCACCATGACGACGGGTAAGTCGAGTGTGGATGGACTGTGGGACCCCTGCTGCTGGTGGCGTCATGCAAGGTAAGTCTTGTCCTCCCCTCCCATTGGCCATCATCTTCTGCCCTCATCTATCAACCCCCCCCCCCCCCCCCTCCCCCAACCACCACTCCCACATTACCCCTCCACCCCCCCATTCCCTCACCATCACATAGAGTTATTCTTAAAGTTCAGTTGTTTTCGAGTGACATACTCTCCGTTTTCTTTCACCCACAAGAACCCATCTTGCTGGTGTCTGCATCTTCCCCTATGTCACACTCGGTTTATTTTTGGTCCACATTTGGCACCACTAACTATAAACCATTTGTTTCATTAATTAAGCGGGTATTTCCGGCCCGATTTTCTTATGTTCCCCCAAGCATCCAGTGTCACCGCATAAATATATATCACCAGACTTTATTTGTTATTGAACCCAATATAGACATTGGAGGTTTATATATTCATTGCTGTACATTCTGCTGTTGAATATCATGAAAATTAAATGTCAGTTATTTATTTTAATGTAGTTTAAAGTCAACCTTAATTGAGGTCGTTAATTATCAAAACATCAAGTACTTGGCCCCTGATGGTTTATTAAGCTGAATACATAGCTTATAACATAGATGTTTCGTATATCATTATAGGATGTAATTATTCCCTTATTATACCTTGCATGTAGAACTAACGGACATAATCTGCAATCTTGTTTCTAAAATGTAACAAATGTGAACGAAGGAAGAGGTTAACACAGGTGTGACTGGACGCAAGCTGAACAAGCATGCATGGTTCAGTTTGGTCTCGTCTTGTGTGCATGAATCACATTATCTCTATAACACATTACGGAAATTATCGTCCAGTATCGAATGTCCTTTGACCCCCGGCATGTGAGGTGAGCGTACTGCCACTGCCGCTGATTGGATAAAGTTTCCCCTCAGGAAGTGCACAAGAACTTGTAGTGTGTCTGCTAGTGTTGACTGGTGGTGAGGTCTTCAGCCCCGTGTGACACGACAACATTACATGACTTAACTATACTGAAACGGAGAGTTAGAGTAACAGTTCAGTGGCTTCCATCATCCCTGTACAACTTTGCCTTGAGATCTGTCGGGACCCCTCGCCCAATTTGTGATATAATAATACTTGAAGTTTACCTTAAAGTTGGACCTCTGTAATTTACGTTTTAAAAGGCGTCGAAGGATGAATGACCCTTGCTGTATATAAGGGATGGGAACATATTAGGATCATGTATGTTTACACATAGTCCCGTTTTCATATTGCTGTGATTAACACTTGAACAGTACAAAGGCAGCGATTTATCATTGGTGGAAGCGCATGACGCCCATAGCAGAGTTATATTTAACCAGTAGAGGTCAATACAGACCTTTAACACTACGGTATATCACCCTTGGGTATAATGACCCCGACCCCTGACCGGACATGCTTAGGTGACCTTTTGCCTTAAACGTAACCATGATGGATTCCTGGCCGCTGTGTACACACTCGACTCGAATATAGCCAATGGCCCAAGTAAACCTTACGAGCTGTTTACCACATCCAAATACCCAGCAAGTAGGTGACCTACCTACCCCCTTGAATAATAGCACACATGTTTTCACATCCACATGGCCCGCATCGGCAGCAGCTGTGCCGCCTCCTTCATAACTATACACACTGCCACCCAGGCGGGGGGGAAAAAGTGAGGAACGTCACCACCCAAGTGAGAGAGGAAAGATTGGAGGGGTTGTCAAGGGGTGAGGAACAAAATGGCTGCCTCAGACAAGTGCTGTGCGCTGACTGGCTGGCTGGATGGTGGGGAAAACTTGACTGACGCCGTTAAGAAGACGAGGATGAAAATGTGATCAGAAACATTTTATGATCCGTAGTTTCCTGAGGAAACTTACAATACGAGTTTTATATTCTTTTGTACGATAAATTCTGATGCTGTAGTTGGTATTGAAACTGTCGTATATACGTTTTGTGACGCTTCGCTAATCCAATGTTTCCTACGCCTATATTGAAATATGAAATTTAATCTTTCCTTGCCTAACTAAAGCCCTAAAACCCAACATCTATCTGTCTGTCTAACTACCAGTACGCTAGTTTGCCGTTGTGCCGTGTGAATTAACGTGCGTGTTTTTGTAACACCATGTAACACTTGTGTAACACTTGTGGTTGTTTAACACCATGAAGATATGTCACTGTAACACCCGGCAGTGCCTGGCTTCAGCAGAGCCAGGCACTGCGTGCGTGTGTGTAGCAGTGAGTACAATATAACTAGCGGTGACCGTCTTCCCCCTTGAAGGACTGCAAGCAGAGCATGCGCAAGAAACAGTTCTACTGTATAGACAACAAGCCAGTTTGTCCTGACTGTATGGGAGTATCAGACGACGAAGAAGACGACGAATAGGCACGATGGACCACCACACCACACCGCTACCACCACCACATCCTACCACAGCGCTAGACTAGGGGGAGGGGGTGATCTTGCGACCACACACTACCATCTCCCTGGAGACTTGAGCTGCGAACCAAGGCAGTCATGGAGGTCATCATCATACACGCTCGCGAGACCAAGCCGAGGAAAGAACTTTAGTTATGAATTCAGTTATTCCACACGGAGGAGATGCCTGACGAAGACCTGACGCAGGCTTGGAAACAAGGGTAGGCGACGGTCATAATTATGGAGCGTTGTGTTGGGCGAGGTGTGCCAGGGGCGCCCCATGCCAACACACACGCAACATCTGCTCACACGAGGCCCACGCCGTTGCCCTAATTTGTTAAGAACATTGCGGCTCCTGATGAAGACAAACGACCTTCACAAGGTCCCATCACTTTTGGGGGAAAACTTCACAGACCCGGAGTAATTATAGAGGCGAGGCCTGTGCAATGGTGAAGAATGAGAGACGTGGACGAAAACACCGAACTGTGTCCGTGTTTAGGAGTTCGTGCAAATTGGTTACTGACGAGAGAAGCGTTGGATGTTACCGTGGCGAGGTGGCCTGCACCGCCCACCTGCTGGCAGGTCTGCACACAACCCAAGACCAAACACAAACCAGAGGTGATGATGGAGGAGTTGTGGCTTCTGGTATGACAACAGCAGATGTGCGACAGCCTCTAACCTGAGGCTGAAAGGTTCAGCAAAACATCGGCCTCCTTAACCAGAAAGTGATGTACCCAAAACCCCAATTTTGTCTACACCAATATGGCCGTCACACATCTCCCTACACTTGAAATCTGGGACTACCTACCATACCCCAAGTATGCTGAAGACACCAGCATTTCAACATGTCCTTCCTGCTTCAGCACGACCGTACGACCCCTACAGGTATGACGACCTGGCGTACCGACCACATCCCTCGAGGATCAGGTCACACGCCAGCTCATCATACCCAAAGGATTTGACAGTCTTGTACGAGAGGATTCGACAGTTAGTCTAGAATGGAAAACGTCGCATTGTAGAAACTGAAATCACCAGCAGTCTTGGACGAAGCCGAGTCGACATGCTTTAAAAGGTGGTGATTTCCACTGACCACAGGACAACAACAAGTACACTTGAGTTAGGTTCTTCATCTGGACGGAACCCGCCCCACCTCCACATGACAGAAGCTACCATTGCCACCTGCCACCACCACTCCCATCATACTCAGCTTGTGATGTACGAAGTGTGAGGTATTCTGGAGCATACCTGGTGTAGTGATGATGATGGTAGGTTGACGTACCACGGTACCAGGTCACGGCCTCAACCTTCACGTACTTCAACCTAACACTCAGACGCACAGCACAGCAGGGAGCCCCAGAACCCGTGGCAGGACCCCCTCACGCGGCAAAGATGCTCTCTCTCTCTCTCTCTCTCTCTCTCTCTCTCTCTCTCTCTCTCTCTCTCTCTCTCTCTCTCTACGTCATCAGTCTTACGACCGTTCCATCACTGGCTTAATGGTCCCTCAAGTGCACAGCTCACGACCCACAGTGTTGTCGAATCCCAACATAAGAACGAGGCTCCTCCTCCTCCTCCTCTCCCCCGCCCCCTGGTCCTGCTTATCCTTGGATTTATTTATTTATTCCCGTCCTCTACTTCCTCTCGCTTCTCCCTTCATATATGTATATGATAGTTGCTGTTAACTTAGCCTTAAATATATATATACCTACCATACCTAAATCTCAGACACTATTGTGTATTGTTGATGAAATAAAAGTTTTAATATATTGAGCGTCTTTGGTTGTCAATAGCCTATGTTGCTGACTGACGGGCGAATGGACTTTGATTTCATGTTATGTGCTGTACTGGAGGCGAGGAAATACTGTGTACTGGGTGTAGTGTTTGTGTGGGTAACTGTGTGTGTGTGTGTGTATCAAGTGTAAGAGTGTACGTGTAGCTGTTATTGCCAGGCTTCTGAAAGCGGACCGTGAGAAGCTGGGAAATGCAGTTTTTATGAAGTTTGCAGAGTTGTTGGTGTGAAGGACTGGAGGCTTACGTGCATCTCAACATCGTCTTATTGTAAAGCTTGAGCTGTCTCTCTCCAGTGACGATAATTCCCAATTTCTTGAAAGCTTCAGTCTAGACTAGTATCCAGATGACCTCAAAACCCACTAAAGTGACCAGCGCTGCAACCACCCCCATGTGCATACTACCATCAGTTCCATTGGTATTTGAGGTCAAAATCCAACACTGTAACTTGTTAATATCATCCCAAAAGACTAAAAGATGATTACTTGTTAAATTGTTAGTCAGGCGGGTAAAGGTGTTGCCAGGGGTGTTTTAAAAGGTCATTGATGCTACTAAACTCAGCTCCTAGGAACTAAAAATAAGCTTGGGATACTCACGTTTTTCCCAGTCCTCTGATGCACTCTGGGTCCTCGTTGTTCCACTCCCAAAATAAATCTTATTAGGAAAAAGGCTTTAATATCTGTTTACGTAAGGGTACACTGTACGAGGTTTGGAGGCTAATTCTTCATAAAGACCCGGTTATCAGAGGATGATACGTTATCACCTACACTTAATGACTCGATCAAACAAATGTCCATAGTTTTATCGGCTGGTGGGAGTATCACAGCTGAGTCTAGCATTGGAAATATATCATAAATCGGGAAAAATGATACAGTCTAGCTTTCTTAAGTAATCCCGGCTTATTCATTATGCAATATCGACTTCTGAACTCCATTTATCGCACGAATAAGAGTAAAGAGGATGATTGCATAATATCTATGCAAGATATAATCAATTGCACGAAGATAATCTGAAAAATTTATGGCCTGGTATAAAATCTACCAAACGATGATCTTAATTTACCAAACCTCACTAATATATTAGACGCGGCGTAGTGTATATAATATGGTGAGCTAACTGTCCCATTATCAGTTGCCACATTCAACACTATACAACAATATGAAGAAATAATCTGCTTACATCAGTATGTGGAATGTCGCAAGTATTCCCTCCATGTACCTGCTTGCTGTGCACCTTACTAGGTCATAATTATAACCTTTCCTCATCAAATACCCGTAAAAATAACTATTTCATTTCGGTATTCTTGAGAAGTGAATGATAAATTTGTGGAAGTGGGTCAGGTTATATTTATGGTAATTATGATTAGGCGATTATACTTGGCAAGCCGGGTTGGCTGTCTGCCCAGCCTTCCTTCCTGGGTGGTGGGAGGTAGGGCTCACACAGTGCTAAGCCACGACTCTAACCTACTATATTCTACCTTATAAGACAATAATCCCAGGGCGAGGGACGCCCGCATCGTCCCAGGGGATAGGGCGAGCCGGGCAGTGGGTGTTGCCATCTTGGCTCCTCACAACCACAGGAATAAGAAGGCCTTTGCTACCCCTCTCGCCGTTATGTTCCCACTACCCACACACACACACACACAAACACACACACGTCTGTACAGCCGACGCCAAACGATTCCAAACTACACGTGAATACCAATTACAAACATGAATAAACTTCAGCCATTTCAGCACAGAGACTAGCTCATGTGCGTGATTTCCAAATCCACGCCACTAATACGCACATGTACACAAGGGTATCCATGTACACACGGTTACAGTTACGTAATAGAGTAAACAAGTACGTTAGCCATTATAACACATGAATGTATAGGACAATTTACATATACACTTTCTGGCTGACCAGCAAACATACATAACTCCTGGACCCCTTGTATGGAACACCTGTGGCTTCGAGGATGCGCTACAATCAAAACTCGGGAAATGATGCACTCCTTTGGATTAAGAACATCCCAACCAAACTGGACTAATTTCGGTCCATTGATGATGACACGACCAAACTGAACATGATTTTGCACTATCTGTGTAGCCGCACGAAGGTAGAATCCGGTAACACCAACCGAATGCATACAAACATGTACGTATATCCATGTATCAAGAACACATGAACATTATACATGTAACTATACTGCAGTATCCATACATACATACAGGCTAACATATTCACTTTGTATTCGGACATTTACATACTCATGTCTTTATATACATAAACAAATATATACATATGCATATGCAATATATGCATTCATGCATTACGATGCACATGTACCCTTAAAAGAATAAATATATGTATATACATCCCTATATACAAGTAGGCACGAACTTGTACAAGTGGTTATGTAATCATTACATGTATGTATACATATATGAGCACCCACATGTAGATATACAAGCAAATGAGCACCTTTAAGCATGTATATCACTACATGAACACCTGTAGACATGCCAACACATGAGGACCTACAGTAATATACAAACTCCTGAGCACTTACTTTTTTGTCTACAACACATGAGTACCTTCAGTGTACATACTAACACATGAGCACCTAGAGCGTATATACTAACATATGAGCACCCACAGTGTATATACATGTACACCAAAGGATAAGCACCTACATGTACGAATACCAACATGTTCATTTCAGACAGAGACACTGAGATTCTCATGAAAATATTAATAAACATTTGTGCATATAATGCAAACATTATTCCTTGAGCATAAAATGAATGTTTTCCCCCTACCTAAAGATATTCATGTACATAGTCATAATTAGGAATGTAGATATGCAGGCTTGTACATGACCAGCTTTATACGAATAAAAAAATAATCTACATAGTCTTACCTGAGCACACATGTAAAAAGGTCTTACCAGTGCATTTGTGGTCATACTGAAGCATATACATACACATGGTACACCTTAGCATACACATGGTGATAAGTATACATACATATATATGTGGTCCAACATGAATAAATACATACACTTAAACTTGGGCATGAACACTCATATTTTCAATTAATACATTCTTTAACAACCAGAACACTGGAGTATTAGAGAATATTTTCAAAATGATTAATTTGATATCTAATAAAAATGAATAAATAATGATCATGAAGTTATACCCAACGCAGTTCTTGAAGCTAAATAATAACCGAGAATTTGATGGACTCCAAGTCTGAAGAGCCCAAAGTAGCGATGAACTGACAGACAAACCAATTAATATTCTTTGAATAGCTTCAGAAGATGAACAACTGTTGGTAATATCCTAAGAACAGCAGAAAAACATACATTACATAGGAAGAAATTTAGAAAGGGAATAAGTGAAGGCCCATTATAATGATTTTGCAATGTTGGAAGGGAAACTGGGAGAGCTGAAACTAATGGATCAGTGAACATGAGTAATCAAAGAGATGGGTCAAGTGGGATCAGTTTCAAAGACCAAAACTGTCACCCACAAGAATCAGTTTAGGCCGAGGGCCAAAAATAACTTTAGAGTGAAGTAATCTAAAAGCCATAATAAGCCCTTAAAAGGTTACCCTCAGGTAAAAATGAGAGAAACATAAACCCCATAAATCAGTTTACCTTAAACACTAATGTGAGAAGCCCAGGATCAGCAAACAATAGGTAGTAGTTCTAAGTGGTATATACGAATGTAGATAGATTAATACTCTGTAGAAGCAACTGGAGTACAGAGACTATTCCAGGAAATCAAACCAAATATCACTATTATTGACAAAGCTTGCCTACATGGATGCTCATCTGATCTTGAAAGGAATACATGGCTGTAGAAGTCTGAAAAGGAGCTTTT
>JAUTXX010008942.1:0-18858 GCA_032273605.1 Panulirus laevicauda
AACTGACTCACTTCCCAAGCTCTCTCATCCACAACGGACTGCATACTTGCCCCTCTTTCCAAAACTCTTGCATTCACTTCCCTAACAACCCCATCCAGAAACAAATTAAACTACCATGGAAACATACTATCAAAAAGCTGTGCAATTGTTTTCTTCAGTTACTTTTCCCACTATGTGATACATGAATACTTCCTGAAACTTAAGGTTTCCTTTTATCAGAAGGACAAATTCCCGTCCTTCTTTTCTTCTTTCCTTTCATGCAGTTTTTTATAGTAGATTTTATTCTATCTCCTCAGTAAATTTGATCTCGTCTACTATAATACATTGGTATTAGGTGCAGTCCTTGAACTTAAGTTTTCTCCCAGCTACAGCCAGTCTATCGTTATTATTCATGTATGCTGCTTTTATGTATCTGGTCTCTGTTTCATTGATTTTGGTGACCTGCTGTCTGGTTTTAGATATCTCTTATATTTTGCTTTTCAAGTGTTTTCCTTACATTTTTGTTGTCACCATGCCCTATGTTAATATATTAACTTGTTAAATTCTTTCTCTATGTAATGCATTCATCTTTTTCTGCAAATTATGAATATTGCCTGTTCAATCAATTTATTTTTTCCACCCAGAAACATATGCTGTACCTGAATATTGACAATTCGCTACATGACTGTGCTGATATCCAGTCAGGTGACCTCAATGATTCAGACATCGTTCAAGACTACAAGAAGATGTCTAGAAAACTCTCTCAAACCAGTATCAAGGTAAATCAAGTTGGGATATTGAGTTTGCAAAGAAGGAATAATGAAATTGAACGGTATTGCTAGAAAGAGTATATGTGAATTTTTGTAAGCTTTTACAGTATTTCTAAGGTAGATTTCATTCCCAGAAACAGTATACACTTATTATTGTTTGATTGGAGAGTAAAACATAAGTTTTCTTAATTTCAAGCGATTACCATAGTTTCAGAATAAAGAAAGAAGAGTTGCTGCATTGAAATGTTGATTGTATGGTGTTTGGGTTCAGGGAGATATGCAAAGTGAGTCATTAAAGGAGGTGTTGAAAGTCTTGTGTAAGATAAAATGTGGCAAGGCGGCTGGAGTGGGTGGCACTGCGGTTGAATTTCTTAAGAAAGGGGATGAGTGTGCTTAAATTGGTTAGTTAGGATTTTCATTGTATGTATGATCCATGTTGAGGTGCCTGAGGATTGGTGGATTACAAATATGGTGCCATTAGGTGCCATTATATAAAGGCAAGAGGGACAAAGGTTTGTATTATTGTACACGATGATTGAGAGGGAGAATGCATATACAGAGCATCAGACTTGGGAGGAAGACTGTGATTTCAGGTGTGATAGAGAATATGTGGATTAAATAATTGCTTTAAAGAATTTGTGTGAGAAATACCTAAAGAAACAGAAGGAATTATATTTAGCACTTATAGATCTGGACAAAGCATATGTTAGGGTTGATAAAGATGTTTACTTGATGGTCTTATGAATATATGGTGTGGGAGGAAAGCTACTGGAAGCAGTGAGAAGTTTTTATCAGAGAGTTTAAAGTGTGTGCAGTTGTGTAGAGAGGAGGGTGAGTGGTTTTAGATGAGGGTCTGCAGTAGGGGTGTGTGATATCTCCATTGCAGATGGGGTGGTGAGGGAGGTAAATGCAAAGGTCTTGCAGAGGTCAAGTATGGAGTATTTAAGAGGCAAGGGGGCCTAGGAAGTGAGGAACTTGCTAGCTGATGGCTCAGCGCTGGTAGCAGATTTGAGTTTAAGACTGCAGAAGTTGGTATCAGAGTTTGGAAATGTAAGAGAGGAGGGAGTTAAGAGCATTTATGAACAGATGCAAGGTTATTAAAGTTATCAGGGTGGAAGTACAGGTCAGATGGGATGTAAGTTTGAAGAGAGAAAATTTAAAGGAAGTGGAGTGTTTTAGATACCTGGGAGTGGACATGGCAGCGAAAGGATTCATGGAAGTGGAAGTGGATCATAGGGTGGGTAAATGGGCAAAGGTTTTGGGAGCATTAAGGATTGTGTAGAGAGGTTGTTATCTGTGAGAGTGAAAATGGGTGTTTTTGAAGGTCTAGTAGTCCTCAATGTTGTATGGATGTGAGATATGATCTGTAGATGAGAATATGCTGAGGAGGGTGGATATGATATGATGGAAATGATATGTTTGAAGACAGTAAATTGTGTGAGGTGGTTTGACTGAGTTAATGACATAAGGGTAAGAGAGAGGTGTGGTAATAAGAAGAGAGTGGTTAGAGCTGGAGAGGGTGTGCCAAAATGGGTTAGACACACAGAGAGAATGAGTCAGGAGAGGTTGACAAAGAGGATTTATGTATCAGAAGTGGAAGGGAAAAGTTGAAGAGCAAGACCAAACTGGAGATAGAAGGATGGAATGAAAATTATTTTGAGTGTTTGGTATCTAAACCTGCAGGAGGGGGAAAGATGTGCATTGGATAGAGTGAATTAGAGCGATGTGGTATACCTGGCTTGACATGCTGTCAGTGGACTGAACCAAGGAATATGAAGCAGTTAGGGAAACCATGAAAAGTTCTGTGTCTGTTGGGTCTGGATATGGATGGGGGCTGTGACTTTGGTGCCATACACAGGACAGCTAGAGCATGGTTAAGAGTGTATGGGGCCCTTTCTTCATCTGTTTGTAGTGCTACCTTGCTAACATGAGAAATGGCAAAGAAATATGAAAAAGAAAAATGATAATAATCTGCTTTTCTTCCTACTTGCTTGCTGGTTCTCTCATTAGCGAGGTAGTACCAGGAGCAGATAAAGAAATACCTTATTCACTCGCATTTATTCTCTAGCTGTCATGTGTAATGCACCAAAATCACAGTCCCCTATCCCCCTATAATAATAATGACTAGACAGCCATGTTATCCTGTTTGATTCCACACTTTTCCACTGCCTTACATTTCCCTTTCCTTTCTGGAGTATCCTGATACACAAGGATGCATTTTACTGTTATTTGGCTCATTTTGCACACCACTACTGCTAAATTGTTAGTAAAAGTGTTAAGCAAAAGTAGAGAACATGCAAGGAAATACAAGACCAGCAAGGGAGTCTTGGTATGATGCTTGCTGGCTGTGAGTCTCAAGCCTCCTATCATGATCCTTTTTGGTTTTTGTCTCAGTCAGGCTCGGTGTTGTTACACTGTCAATATCTGCATTTTCTAGACCAAGTGTACAGTCAGTCATCCACCCTAAAACTATTGAAAGTGCAGTGGGAGAGTGATGGGCCAGTCATTTTAGTGCATTGTTATTTGATAGAATGAGGCTAGATGATTATTATATCTTAAAAAACTATTTTTTGCCTATGATGGGCTTGTCCAATCATGCTGAATGCCTGAAACGATACTCTTATAAGCACTGCATTACCACAAGGATGTGCAGTTGTGAAAAAAAAATTGAGACTGTTAAAAAGTGTGATTGTTTTTAAATTGAATGCAAAAGCAAGTAAAAGGAAGTTGGATGTCTTCACAGTATGGAAACTATGATTAGATAAAAAGGGTGCCTTTAGAGTTTGAATATTTTGATAGTTTATTACCATCAAAGGTGTTAGAATGAAAACTAACATACAAGAGGGACTATTGAAATGCAGGTATGTTGTAAGAGCTTCAAGGGGAGTAGTTCAAAGAAAAGAAATAGCCATCAAGAGCAGAATGTTTTATATAAGAATTGAAACAACCTACATCAGTTGATAGTAATGACAGTCGGATCTTTTCTAAATGATAAGAGCTGTGATGGATTTTCTGAGAACTGGATGCATGATTTAAAGATTAAATGCAGTAAGAACTGAGCAATCAGAGGGGATAAAATAACATGAAAATAGTGTGAAATGATAGATCATTGAAATGGTATAATCAGTACTATAGATGTATGGAGAGAATGTCTAAAAGATTAAGCTTGATTTAGGGTAAGAAAAGATTTAGGGGCCACTCACAGGTAAAACAGGACAGAATGAGGTGTAGCAGGTATGAATGGAGCATTTTGATGGAGGAGGACTTTGGAGAAATGAATAGAGATCCTATTGTTTTGAATATGTTCTGTTTAAGCTATCCCGCTATTTACTGGAGAAACTGTGCTATATAAAGGTTACTATATTTATGGATAAGTAGCTAGACATGTTTGAAGAATTTTAGCATAAGATATCCCATACAATTTTGGAGATGAAGTCAGATGTATTGTATGTAACTTTTATAGTAAACTATGCAATGTATTGTTTTCACTGCTTTTACTACAAGGAGGTGAGAGTGTAGGGAAATCCCAGGTTTCGCCATATTATTAAGATGATGAGAAAATCCCATCCACTGTTACTGTTTGTAGTAGTTCTTTATACATTATTGGACAAAATTAAAGTATCTTAAAAAGCTCACTAATACATCATTGATCTTTCAGATAGAATATCATTGTTTTTAGATTTATATATGAATGCAACATTGTTGTCAGAAAGTGTAATGTGGTTGCTTGTGACAGGTACGAAGAAAATCAACAACACCACAGCCAGTCAAGCCCCGTCTGATGTTGTATTCTCGTAGTATCTCTGACAAAGATGACTCAGAACAAGATTCCGATTGGAAACTAATTGCCCACTCTCAAGTTTCTGGTGAGTAATAGAAGTATTAGGTATGGACGTTAGGCAGGAGTGGAAAGAGTTGTCAGGAACATTTGGCAGGAGCATTAGGGGGATGTTGGCTTGAATGTTAGGCAGGAACATTAGCTAGACATGTTAGGTAGAAGCAGTTGGTTGAAACGTTATTCGGTAGGAACTTCTGCAAACACTGCGCTAGGATTACCCTCTACCAGAGGCCTGGTAAAGTTGAGGTGCTAAAGGCTAAAAAGCAACACAGGAATTCACTAGTTCTGGAGACTTTATTTCAGTGGCCACCCCTTTGAGGGAGTTCCAGATGGGGGCAGGCATCAGAGATATACAGTAGATAGATAGGTAATAGATTGCAGTATTTACATTTTGTCTTAATAATGTTTTATAAAGTTTAGTTATTATCCACATGATAATTACAGTGGATAATTAGTATAAGCTGTTGTTAGCAGCACATGACAGATTTAATATTCTCTTAGTGAAAAATTGAATGACTTATGGAGAAATTGTTTGATGTGCTATATTAGATATGCCCGTAGATCCAGAAAATGCTAGTAATTTTTTTTATCATGCTGCCACAGATAATTCATTATCATCCTTTTATGTGTTGCCTGGTTTTGTGTCATTTAACATTTATGTACCCATAGCTTCCTCCATTTTCACATATTTTGTTAATCACTTTTAATACATTGGTTATGTACTGATCATTTGATAGCATAATTCATTTTATGTTGCATGATATTATCATAGACTTCATCATCTTGCCAGTTAAAACACCTGGGGGTAAGATATTGTTTGTTTGATAGGAGGTGCTCTTCCATTTTTGAATGAAAAGTTATGGAGTTAATGGTCTATACAACTAAATGGGAAAGTTTTCCAAAATAGTATGGATGACTACAAAATTTTCATTCATTGAATACTACAAGCATTTCAAAACATGTGTTCTCTGATGAAGTGCACCTTTTTCCCAAGAGCATTCCTTTATTACAGAAAACCTTGTAGGTAATTTTCTTTCCAGTTTGCTTATTTTTTCTGTAGAACTTTAAGGATGGCAGAAATTTTGTATTGAAGGTAATTTTTACATTTTGATATTCTTCCAGAGATTTCATGGGTGGCTGTAGTAACACTGAAGGGATCGGTTGCTGTAATGTCAGTACAGCGTAAGATGGACAGTTCTTCCCCTACTTCTACTCCAATCTCGTCCCGTCCTGCCTCAGTGGAAAAAGTTGATTTCTACACCGTTATTCCTCACATGTCATCTCCAAAATGTGCTACAGGCACAGGGAATCTCAATGGTCATCTTCTAGTTTGTGGTGGGTACGATCGTGGTGAGTGTCTACGAACTGTTGAAGAATACAGTCCAGAGACGAACACCTGGACTACACAACCTCCTATGCGTCAGGGTCGTGGACGGTTCGACTTGACTGTTCTGAATGGAAAAGCATATGCTATTGGTGGTTGTGATGGCTCTAGGGAGCTCAGTAATGTAGAGGTTCTTGAGGAAAACTCCAAGAAATGGATCAGTGTGGCACCTCTACCTTTGGCTCGCTCCAACACTGGTGAGACAACTGAGTTTATACTGTTAATTTCTACTCATTTACTCTTCTGCTGTTTTGCAGGCAAGCTGAAAAGAGCTTCCAGGAATGAAATGGAGATTGTACAAAGGGAGTAGTGTCATGAAGGCAAGTAGCTCTATCATACCAATTTTGTAAGATTAGCACAATAACCTCCTGAAGCTCTCTCAACTAGGCAAACACGTGAGTAACCTTGACTTTTAGCCATTAACAGATATCTCCCTCTCTCTCTCCAACAGGACAGTCGCTATCATGGACTCTCAACTTGCTAGATACAGGAAGGAAAGGGGCACAGAACAATTTTTTGTCCTGGCTATGATCATCTGTCATTTGACCAAAATACAGGCAGATTCACAAGCCACTTTTCCAGATGTTCATGTGCCCATTTCTTGACCTGAACTTTCGAGGCAAGTGTAAGATAAAGCTGTTGGAGGGGCGGTGCTCATCACAACACTTGGAGAGTAACCTTTTGGCTCTTTGTTTTGCTACATCGGTAAGTAACCAAAAGGATACATTATAGTTTTGCTCACCAAGCACTTGTACAGGAATTTCATGACCTAATCTTGCTAATCTTCACATATTTCATGAGATCTCGATATGTTTTTCCAGATGGGAGACATATCCTGTGACGCGCTCACAACTGGATGCCTGGATGCCAAGCCAGAGGAGTCAGTCCCCTTTTTTGTATAGATTGCTGTTTTTGTTTACCTGTGTATGGTAAGCTGTCCTCAGGAGTTTTGTTAGTTGCTTCATTGAACAGCAATATAAACAGATCGTGATATACTGTACTTAGTACTGTAATCATATTCTGAATTGTGTTTATAGCAATTTCTGATTTTTTTTTTCCATTATTGTCAAGGTGGCTGTGACTGAAGATAACAAAACTTTTGAACAGTGCTGTCCATCTCAGTTTCAGTATAGGATCCATTCTAATATGTTTCTGTCTGCATATGTCTCACAAAGAGTCAAACAGTTCAACCAGAAGTTAATACAGACCTTATACTTTTATTTTACCTATTTGATTTGCATCAGAATTGAATGAAATGATTATCTTTTATGGGATATCATGCAGAAGTTTACATTTTCTACAATGATCTGAATGGGTCCTATTCAGTGTTGCAGAAATTTCTGAGCATTGTTTTCAAGTTATAGTCTTTATTTTCTAAGATCATCAAAGCATTTTATATGATAGTTATCTTTGAAGAGCTTGGGACTTTTACTTTAGATATGTTTTTTAGCTGCTTATTTGTTTTTATATTGAAGAATAGTGATCACAGAAGCATAGAACATATTGGGCCAGGCTTATTCTTATTTCTTTCATTGTTAGAAATTGTTTTAACATAAGATTCAAGTTGAAATATTATACAGCACTCATGCATTGAAACTGAATACAAAACATTCATTTTTACAGTTGTAAAACAAACTGCAGTAGTAAACCAATATTTGAACTCATAATGTTTCATGGTTATCATAGATACACTTTGTTTTTTACTATATTCCCAGGCTCTTTTCATCACTGTAATTTTTGCCACTGTGGGTATGCTCAGAAATTTATGGCAAACTGACAGTCTATTATGGTAGATCTCATTGATATGCTTTGTTGTAAGGTACAGTCGTTAGAGTTGTATTTTCCTTGTGACTATGTTTGCTTTTCTGTTTTCCCTATAGGTGTGTGCAATGTTGATGGTAAGGTCTTCTGTATAGGTGGATGGAATGGTCAGTATGGCATAAAGCAGTGTGACATGTATGATCCAGATACTAATATGTGGACGACCATTGCCCCTCTAAATATAGGTAAGATTTTTATTAATAGAATATTTTTTGATGTGTAATGTGCTGATACTTTTATTGATAATGGACACAAGTTTATATTGCTGAATGCAAAATTATTTCATGATGAAATTCTAAAAGATGAAAAATATTTCTCAATTTTCATTGCATGGAATAGCATTTTTCTTAAAGATTCATCTGCAATGTTTTTACAATGGCTTACCCCTCTGAATCTTGATCTACTTAGGACGATATCAGGCAGGAGTGGCTACTTTAAATGGCAAGGTTTATGCTGTTGGAGGCTGTGACTCATGGAACTGTCTCAATTCTGTAGAGGTATATGACCCTAAAACAGATGTTTGGAGGTTTGCAGCTCCTATGACTACTCCAAGGCGAGGATGTGGAGCTGAAGTTTTCAGAGGTAAGTTTGAAATGACTCTCTTGTCTTTAGATATATTTTAATGCATACATTAGTTAACAAGTCCTACTGGATGAAGTAACATAAAGGTTCATGTAAATAATCCTCCTAGCAAATAATTTTATGATTAATGATTGATAAACCCTTTCCTTTAGAAATGAAGTATTCAAATTGAGATTAAAGTAAAGGATTATATGTCTCAAACATGCAACCATCTGTGAATGGTTTATCTTGTACAAAGAGTGATGCTTGAATGATAGAGGTTAAGGCCATCAGGTAAGATGCATGGTGATGTGGTGATCCAGAGGTTGGCAAAGAACATTGTGGTTTCAAAGGAGGTGGTGGGTGTGTGGACTAGATGTTTGATTTGAGGAATGTATGTGGGAAATCGTATTATGTCTATCCACTTTCCTTCTCTTAGCAAGGTAGTATCAGGAACAGATGACCAAGCCTTCATGCAATACTCTTGTTTCCTATTATGTTCCTCCTTTTAGAGTGATAATGTGTAAGGTATACTTTGAGAGGAATAGTGACTTGTATGTGGCATTAGATTTGAAGGGATCTGATAAGGTTGATAGAGATGCCTAAAAGAAGGTCCTAAAGATATATCAAGTAAGTGGAAAGTTACTTAAAGCATTGAGAAGAGTTTACTGAGAAATCAAGGCATACATGCATTTAGGAAGGGAGAATGGTGAATGATTCCCAGGGAAGTTGGGATCTTCTTCAAGTTTGTGTAATGACACCGTGGCTGTTTAAATATGTTTATGGACATGGTGGTGATGGAGGTAACTGTGCAAGTCTTGGGGAAAATCTGCAATTTACTGTAGGTTGGGTGCATTTGAGGTGATTCATTTATTGTTTCCTGTTGTTATGGCTATGTGGAAGACTCCAGAAACTCCAAAAGCTGTTTACAGATTTTGGAAGAATTAGGAAAAGAAAATATTTAAAGATGTTAACAGAAGTAAGGTAATGAGGTTCAGCAGTGGGCAGTTTTTGTGTGGTTAAGTGGGGAGATTTTGGAAGTGGAATGCTTTAAGTACCTGGGAGTGGATGTAGAACCAAATGGATACATGAAGTTAATCACAGGATGGTAGAAGGGATGAAGGTCATGGTACATTAAACGTGTGTGGAAGGAAACATCTTTGCCTATTAAGGCAGAGATAGATGTATTTGAATGTGTTATGGAGTGAGTTTTGGGCCTTGAATTGTGAAGGAAGGGAAGAAGGTAGATGAACTGGAAATGTGGGGCTTTGCTGTGGTTTTGTGATGCCTTATCCTTGACACTTTGAAAGTGGATGTGAGCAAATGAGGCTGCCCCTGTTCCTAGCACTGCCTTGCTAAACAGGAAATGGGAAACAGATATGCCAAAAATTCATTGGTAGCATCTTGTAGAATAGGAAGAGCATAATCTCTCTATACTTGATGCCTTTAGTTATCAGATAGACCTGAATGTGTATAATATAATTGTTGTATCCCTTTAGGTAAACTGCATGTCATTGGTGGCTCAGATGGGACCCAAAGTCTTTGCACAACAGAAGTATATGATCCTGAGAGTAATAGCTGGATGCCTGGGCCATCTATGACCACTTGCAGAGCCAATGTTGGTGTTGCTGTTGTGAATGGAAATCTATATGCTGTTGGAGGATTTTCAGGTAAGAAGAGAGGTGCAGTTAATTCTTTTATAAACAGTGTTCTAGCACATTTGTATGCATTGAATGCACACATTGATGCATATAAGCTCTAGCTTGTATAAATGCTGTGCACACTGAAGTACTCATAGATAGATGATTATGCCCAGTCAGAGTCAGAATTTTGAAGAGACATTGATTAGATAAATGCTTAAACCCCAAATATGAATGGACGTATTCTTAAAGTTTTTTCATCCCTGCTTCTCATGGAAAATCTATATATATGAGAGGTATATCACAAAACTTGAAATAGAAGGGGCATACAGCTTGAAGAAAGCTGTTCTGATTTATACTGTATAATTTATTCTACAGTACCTTTCTTCTTTTTACAGGTAAGAACTTCCTAAACAGCATTGAGTACCTAGATCCTGTAACTGGTGAGTGGACCAACTTTACCCCTAAACCTGAGGTTCTCAAGAATGGTAGTGATAACTACACTAAGGAAAATGGCTACACAGATGAAGGAAAGGGTATTGATACTGAAAGTAATGAAGAAAATAGCAGTGACCCAGAAGATACTCTTGAAAAGGAAACTGTAACGAATGGTCACCACATGACAGAGAATGGATGTAATAATCTCCCAATTGGAATGCGCCCATTTGCTATTAATGGCCATTAACCTTTTGACTGTGTTACCCCCATGATCTGGAGAATATGGGGGTATTCCCTCAGGTTAAAAAGTATGCTGTTAAGCTGTTTATTAAGCTAATTAGGGAAACGATAATCATTTCTTTAAACTCAGCACTCTGCTCACTTGAGGGTAAGCACATGGGTGTTTGTTCTGTATATTAAACAGCACAATATTGTGTAGCCTCCTGGATCTGCTGAAGAAAATATCAGCACATCTGCAATGTACATTTTATGGAGCTTTTTCATCATGTTGCTTCTTCATCAGAACCTCCCCCTCTGGAAGTAGGTGCCTTCTTTTTTTTAACTGATTTCATATTCAGCCAGCCATAGTAAGGTATCATGTCACCAAGAGAAATTACAACTTTATGATATCAGATATTTTTTTTTGGTATTTGTTCCCTACTTCATTCATAGGTTGGGGTTTAGCCATTTGCCTGTGTTAATAAAGAATTCACTATATTTTGATAGAATGTTGATTAAAGGTTTTATTGTTTGTATATTGTGGCTGTGGAAAAACCTTTATTGAAAAATTGTAGAGTTGATTTTCAAAAAAAAGATATCTTGTGCCTCTCCCATTTATTTTCTGATGAATTTATTAGAAATTAAAGCAAATACTGGTAATTTTACATTATTATGTTTCTGTATGGTTCAAGGGATCAATTTTACTGTAAGCAATTAATTTATGATTTTAGCTAGGGCAACACATTGTACCCAAGACTTTAATACATGAAGAAAATAAAGTGCCAAAATAGATTCATGAGTGACTCATGCATCTCAGGATTCTTGGCATCTTCTGACACTTATTCCCAAGTTCTAGAATAAGATATAGCATGTTGGTTGAAGTTTTCTTGGAATTTTCAAGAATGTACATATTTCTATCAGAATTTGGGTACTAAAAATGCAACTGGTCAGGGATCTGTGTGTGATATGTTTGATGCCCTGTCTCATCTCCCAGATCTGTTTTTTGATAAAACAGCAAAAACTGGAAAGAAAGAATTCATAAAACAGTGTTGTAGATATTTACAGTTGGTAATTTTCTTGAATTCTTATGCTCAGCAGTGCACAAAAGGAGAATATGTATCACAGTGCAGGACATGACAAAAAAGTTGATTTTGTGAGTTGTTGCTACCTTCCTTTTCTCCAGGTAATGCATTTTTAAACTATTGAATAGTACAAATTCCAATTTAAGTCATCTTAATTTGGAAACCTGGTGATTTCAAACAAATGGAAGTTTGCATTACCTACTGTTATATTATTAAGTAATTCAAATGTTCAGAGATCATAAAAGAATATTTTGAGTCCTCATTGCAAATCTGTCAGGTGGCATGATGACAAATCAGGTGTAATACATTGAGAATAAAAGAGTGATATACACAGGTAGAGAATGAGGCATATCATACATAAGCTCCAGCTTCCAAAAAATAATTTCTGTATTTGCTCGTCAGATCCTTTTCCGTCCAACTATTCCTGCTATACTTTACAAGTGTGTCTTAAATATCTTCTTGCTGTTTCCAGTGTGAGTTGCTCATTGATGAAATTTTAGCACATTGCGTTTGGTGATATACAGTGTATGTAGTTTTTAATGGCATTATTTAATCATATTTACATGCTAGATATTCATTATATATGACCATATATAAATATTGTGATATGATATACACTGTATGTTGCAAATAGATTTAGTTGTAACAGACTCAATGCAGTCATGATTTACATGGAATTCTTATCACATTGCTTACCTGCACTGTAAAACTGATAAGTAACATATATTAATTTTTTCAATTGATTTATTTCTCTAAAATAACTGGATAACAAATCTCATTACACTTACAAGGCTTGAATATTTAAATTCATATGCCATTTTTTGTAGAATAAGGGTAATTTAGAATGAGGATATTATATATATTAGAAGAAACTTTATTTATTTTTATTATAATTCATCTGTATGATAATTATACAGGAATTCCACTCCTCAGACTGAATAGTTAAGTGAGCTGCAGATGTTATTCTCTGTCAGTCATCTGGAGTCTCATGATGATATCTGTGCTTGGGTTTTATGTGAGAGATAGAACTAACTTTTAACATGGCAGAAATTTATTGTGATACTGTACTTGAAATCCCAAGATCCTTTAATGTTATCCATTTGCATTTAATTGTGTTTAATTTTAATATCTTTTTCATTATTGGTTCACATACTCAATAACAGTGCATTGATTTATCACAGTATGTTCCATCTCATGATGCAGTAATGCAACCATTATTCATCTTCAATCATTGCATTCATTTTTTCAGAAATAGGGGAATTAAGAAATCATAATAAATATCATTATTGTAAGTAACCCTCATATCATATTGCATATGTCCAGAATGAATTTTCTTATGTATTCATTACAGTATTTTTTTCCTTCATGTACAGCACTGCAAACACCTATTACTTTAGACTCTGAAATGAATACTGTTCTGTTATTGATATTGTAAATGCACGTCATCATGAGCAAATATGAATCACATGTTTGAGACAGGTGACATCTAAAACTTTCCAGTTCCACGTACTGTACTATACTGAACCTGAATCTTCAAGCTTTAATCAGTACATTTGCTCAACTTTTCATTCTTTTATGTGTGTATAAATTGATATCTGCATTTGGAGTTGGTTTAAGGAACCTGTTGCAGAAACTCGCAACATTTATAAACCTTTCATGGAGTATACGCCACTTATTTTTTGATAACTGCTGCTCTATGCAATTTGATAAGGTTACATGGAATACGTTTTCTAGATACATGCATCAAGGTTGCCTTGGGATGTTTGTAAGATCAGTTAATTGTTAACCATATTCACTACTCAGTAATTCAGACAAGTATAAAAGTTTGCATTTACTCAAAAGCAAATCAGCAGCATAATTCTTTAGTGAAACAACGGGTAACAGCACAGAAAATTTGACAAAAGAATGTAAGTAGATATCACAGCAAGAATGTTGAAAAGAATATCTCCAAATAGATAAATTCCTATAATTGAAACAAAACATTTATACAGCAGGTTCCAACATTCCTGGATATGAATTTCCATTTGACACTAGGTATAACAATGCAATACCTACTTTATTTTTTTTAATAAAACTTTCAGTTTTGAGAGTATTGGATAATAGACTGGGACCTTCAGAATGTTGCACTCTCTCTATCTCTATTTCTCCCCTGCATTTTTTGAGAGCAATAGATATATGATTGGGAACATTCAAGCTTTGTATTGTGAGACAGAATTTTTGTTGATCATGTATTTTCTAAGGACATCAGGCATGGTTTTATATTGTATTTTCTAATGCTCTTATAGTTAATGGAGAGCATACCAGTCACCACTAGATCATCAGACACAGATATTTTGATATAATGGCTCTTATTTTTTAAGTATATGAGCACTGTGGGCTGCCATGTCAGTCATTCAGCAGATTCAAATGAAGCACGGTTTCATTTTAGTGGCACAGAAACTGAATAATGTATCGACTACCCATAAAGGAATACAAGTTTGGATCACTTCACTTGAATTGAGATGTCTATTCATGATGACTGGTTTCCAAATAGCCTTTTTTTGTCTAAGGGGTCAATTTTTAAATGTGCCGTGTTTCTCAAGTCTTGAAAAATGGTAATAGCAAAGTTGATTGCTATAAGATTGAATTTTTTTCTCAAAACAAGCTGAGAGTGAGTGAGAACAATGTATAGATATCTAAGACTTTATGGTTATTTGATTTGCGTCAATTAAATGTCCAAATGCAGAGTAAGCGATATGTATCAGTTTATGTAACCATATCACATCTGTATATCTATGATCTTTTTTCACACACAAAAAGAAGTTTGATTAACATGGGTGTGTTGTAGTTGGGCAAATAATGATGCTTGCCAACACTTAAAATTTGGGATATGCTGGTCACCCAAACAATATATTTTGTATGATACTGAATTGAAGTAATACACCAAGTCTAAGCAGTTAGGACTTGTAGTGATTGAAGGTTTACTTCACATATTGATTACATGGTATCAACCACATTGTACATTATTTACTGAAACAATACATATATATGACAAAGGATTTTGAATTTTACTTTCCTTTTATAGGTTGAAGTAGTAATATAACTACCCAAAATTTCAGTTAACCTCAAAATGAATTTATATATCAGTTATTATTTTCATTATTCCATAACCCCAAGGAACCCTCCAGGCATTCCTGTAGCTTCAATGGTGAACTTCAATCAGTAGCAGAGGAAGGATGGATTTTGTTGGACTGAGAAGTGTTTTGATGTGATAGCAACCTTGCTAAAGGTGATTTCACATGTGGTGAAACCACAAGCAGATAAAGGTAGATAACACTGAACATGGTACACTGAATAGCCATGCTATAGCAAGGACTTCTAATCCTGATGCTCCTTTCTCATTTACAAGGCACAGATAAAGTATGTGCAGCCAAGTTTCCCGATGTGCTAAAGTGGATCATTGTTTCCACACTATGAGCACTTACTATTTGCTTATCTTGCACTTTAAATGATTTATCAATTGGCAACCTAGTATCTAGTACTGATTTTCATCTCTTCCCTTGTACACCCATCAATGATAGCTACTCCATCATTCTCATCATGCCTATAACCTTAATCAACTCATTCAAATGCATCTATCCAACTCCTCTGCAGTCTATCTTTTTACTTATATGTTAAATGTAATAGTGTTATTATTATTATTATTATTATTATTATTATTATTATTATTACTATTATTAAAAATTTTATCGCCGTTTCTCGCGTCAGCAAGTTAGCGCCAGGAAACAAACTAAGAACGGCCCATCCGCTCATATACACATGTACATCAGCGCCCATATACATGTACATAAACGCCCGTACACGCACATACACATATATACTTAACATATACACACACATACATAGACATATATACATGTACATATTCATACTTGCCTTCATCCATTCTTGGAGCCACCCCGCCAGAAATCAGACAAAAAAGGCTACGTTCATTCACACTCAAAGTCTCTAGTTGTCATGTGTAATGCACCAATACCACAACTCCCTTTCCACATCCAGGCCCCACAGACCTTTCCATGGTTTCTCCCAGACGTTTCACGTGCCCTGTTGTCCATTAACAGCATGTAAATATCTGACCAAATTACATATATCATTCTGTCTATTGGCCAAACCATCATATGCCTTTCTTCCAGCCATCCAAATAATGACTTCTTCACACGACATAACCTTACACAGTTATCTAAATAAGTCTTCGTCTTCAGAGTTACCAACTCTTATTTGTAAACGTCACTTTATCCACCATGAAAAGTAGCTAGAGAACACGCTAAGCACTGACAGAAAAAGAAATGTACTTATGTATTATAGGCCAAATTGCTCACTCAAATGATCAGTCAATAGAGGTAATTCGAGCGTCTCAGTGACTCTAATTATACCAATTAAATGGATATCATAGTCCCCGGATGATGATAAATATTTTGAATCATGATTCATGCAGGTAAAGAAAACAATACTTATACTATATTTGAAAAAATAGAATAGAGTGATTCTGCCAGGTCCCAGTGAGCTACTTCTCCCTCGCTGATGTTACTAAAAGTTCATTGTTCTTTACTTTCTAGTTGTTCTGAAAGTTTGTATGTACCAATTTTTGTGACGACTCACTTAGACACTTCGTAATTATAAGAGCATTTTCCAAGTTGGCACAACCCATATTTAATAGCCATTCACAACTTTGTACTTTTGTCCCTCGAATAACTATTTTACATTCGTCAGGAAATGTAACACTTTGTGGAGCCGGTCTCCTCACAATCTTTAAATTGAACCAGGTAGTTCAACAACTTTGTAGGATTACTTCATATCAACTTCAGATTTCGTAATCGCAAATTGAACTTTTCGAAGAACAGGTTCTAGAAATGAACACATTTCTCTTTATCACAAAACATCGAACATTACGGCATCTACTGTACAATACCACGCATTTTTTGTAGAAAACTCAAATGACATCCATCGTGTCTGATCTAACTGCTCTAATTTTAAGAGTGGTATGATGCCACTTGTAGTACACAGGGATGAGAGAACCAAGCTATGGTACACATGAACAGAGGAAAAGTAAGGCATCTTAGCTTTACGTTCACTCCGTTATTAACGCCAGTCAACACATACATTAACAGTCCTAGGCGCATTAAATCTTTGCATCTTAGACCATTATTTCTTCTAACTACATCTGCATTGCATTCACTGAATGCAGTCATGTGTGACAAAGCAATCACAACTTACTTTCTTGTATCAGATTTGTATCTAATCATTATACCCAACAGATTTTGAGATACAAACGTCATTACTTTTATTATTCAGTAGACTAATTTCTGTCTTAGTTGTATCGGCTTTTAAATCTGCAGTAAAGTGTAGTAGAAGCAAATTGCAAAGTGAACTACATTTTGATCTCATAAGTTTAAGGTCCTCACGGAACAAACTTCTCAAAAGATCATTCATATGATCTGCTACTCATAATACTGTAAAAAGTGCTACACTTTCAGTAATGGATTTTCTTTTTTTCTTTTTAATACAAGAGCACATGACGCTGAGTTGAATGACTCTAATATTCCCTGTCTTTGGTCATGTTGCCATGAACACCTACAAAAACATTGCGTTTTATCTCCATTTTCCTATGCCTGGGCCGTTGCATCAGTATACGCAGCGTTAATTTCCTACTTTTGAATAGGTGTTAAAAAGAGGTATAATCTTTTAGTCACATGGCAATTCGAATTTAACATCAGCTGAACCTAATATTACTGGCAAGGAGTTGGAACCAGGCAGTATACCTCACCAAATGTCAAAGCTTTGTATTGCTTCAGTATCATACGCATGGCCTCTGCAGGTTATAAAATGGAAGGGTTTCTTTGGTTAACCTGCGTTTTTATCTTTTTTTCTGCTTTACTTAATTTATTTTACTTATCTCTTGTAATTAAATACCAAAATTACCATGTTTTTCCTTAGGTTATGCAAGAAACATCCAAATTTCGGACGTATAATTGAATCTAAGATAATGTCGCTAAATGAATAGAAAATCAAATCTCATAATAAAATCGCCAAGAATATATATTTTTTCGTCGCCTCCCGTTGAGCTTCCCTCTAGTGGTCACCCCTCGAACATTTCTTTTAATTCCTTATTACATAGTTGAGTTTTCACGCACCTTTGCTTTTAAATACTGATATAAATTTCCAACAAAAGTCAAGTTACTTGTCTTGTGAGAAGAAAGTATGCTAAAAGCAAACATTTCAGATTATGACCTGGCAATTTAGCCAAAGATTAGATCATTCTGACATGACTTTACACATCCAATGGCAGTTGTCACAATGTATCACTGTGAGGAGGGAAGTGCAACAGAGATCAACATTAAAAACCAAGATAGGCTTAGCTTGGAGTGCTCCTTGTGACCTGTGATGTGCTCTAACTGTGACAAAGTATCGCCTCTCAAATATTATCATAAGGAAGTAAGTTGAAATACCACACACATAACTAGTCTGTAAAGTATTGTTTGTGTTCATACCAAAGATAGTGACGTCAAGACATCGAATTTCTTTTTTCTACCAAGTTAATGTAATATATTTAGTAACTAGTGGACCAAAATATTCTTGCCAGACGATTTGATTGATGTATATTACTGTATTTTTTTTCCTAATTTTTATTTAGAAAAAAGTAGGTAATTTCGTTTTTGTAGGTTATCTGTAGTGGCTACAAGATTGCTGAACAATTTTGATTCTAAATGAATAAGTTAGCCATCTATATTGCATTTGTTCTTTACGTATTCTGCTCATGAAGCACCAAAATTTAGTAAAATAGATTCCTTCACTTTATTGTATTTTCTCATTTTTTTCGAAAATTACTTGAGATATCTTTAAACTCATTTTACATATGCCATTTTATTTAGATATCGATTACTGTCTTGGGAGACATTTTACAGATAAGATTAAGGGAATGATACATATGAACTACCATGAAAAGTTGGAAGATATAAGATAACTTTTGGCATGACAAAATGCAAAAACGAGACAATGATAATAAAGTTTTATATAGCTTTAGCTAACAGTACTGCTTATGTGTAACCATGATTATGATGTAAACAGTTCTTAAGAATATGTTTTGATA
>JAUTXX010009051.1:6294-19152 GCA_032273605.1 Panulirus laevicauda
TGTCTTTTAACCTTGTGTACATGTAACATGTCTTTACTCGTGTACACACACACACACACACACACACACACACACACACACACACACAGAAAGGTTAGAGGCTTTAAATTTGTCGACATTGGAAGAAAGAAACGTGAGGGGTGACCTGATCATAGCCTTTAAGTTTTTAAAACAAATGGATGACGTGGGCAATGCTTAGGTATTCGACAGACGTCGGAACAAAGCTTCTATACGTGGCTTTTTTTTTTTATTTTTGTCTCCTCTGCCTCGGTCACTGGTGCATCTGTTGATACTTTTGTTGCTGTTGTTGTTACTGGAAACAATACTCCTGAATACTCCTTCACCTACACCTGTATGTATGTATGTTCCTCGTGTATGTGTGTTATGTATGACTGTGTATAGATATCTTCGGGTAGACATGTTAATATGCGTTCTTGCATGCGTGTGTGCAGACTAACTTTAAGAAAGGATAGGCCGAACTCACTCCTATGAATTTTAGATTTGCAGGGAAGAAAAATCCAAAAGATTAGAAGTTGGTGTTTCTTATCGGTGGGGCTTCAGTTGCCCAGGGTGCTGCATCGAGCAGGGACCGATAAACACGGGAGAGAGAGAGAGAGGATAGATGATAGACTAGAAGATTACAGGGAGAGGAGTACAAAGGAGAAGAACGAGAGCCATCGGGATAAGAAACAATAAATGTAAGGAAGGATATAGTCTCGTGAGATCGATCATTAAGCTCGGCAGAGGCGACAAACTTTGAACAAAGAGAAAGAGAGACACTCTGAGGCAGATGCTTGGGTAAAGAGAGAGAGAGAGAGAGAGAGAGAGAGAGAGAGAGAGAGAGAGAGAGAGATGGGGGGATGACCACGACTTACTTCCATACTCTAAGACATTTATTTTTCTCATATGTATTCACACCCATTTTCCTTTTTTTTTTCTTTACGCTACCCTTCTCAGTATACTCCCAGTCTCACAAATCTCTCAGAACGATTCCTCTGTTGTTACCATATCATTTACATACTGCAGCATCCACACATTTTTTCTTCTTTTCCGGGATAAATGCTTCTAACTATGACATACTACAACCCTCAGAAAGAAAAAAAAATCACCGGAGGTATGGTATCTTACCGTCTCCCCGGAAGCGTGGATCTCGTCACCTTCAGGTTCTGACGGGTGCTCTGTTCATCCCTCCAGGTATTTCCTCATACTCACTGAGTCTCCTTACCATAATTCTTCCTCTTCCAGTGTACCACATACTAAAGGCTTCTCATCTGACGTCTCGACCTTTTCACATCAACCGTAGGTATGGTGGGCTTGCTCCTCACACGTACCGACCTCCATAAACCCACAGTTAGTCTCTCACTCCAACAAGAGCATTCCTCGTTGACCATGCCACCACCTCCGCCACGCACTTCAACGCCTCCATCCACTCACGTGTTACCTCCACAAGTATCATTGGAATTCCTCTGCCTGCGTCAGGGGTGTTTGGTATAACCATGACTACTAAATTTGTTTATGGAAAGGGTGATGAAGGAGGTAAATGCAGGGGTCTTGGTGAGAGGATCAGGTATGAAGTCTGTTGGGGGTAGGGAAAAGCCTGTGAGGTGTGTTAATCTTTGCTGATGACACGGTGGTAATGGTGGCAGATTCGAGTGAGAAAATGGAGAAGCTGGTGTCGAAGTTTGGGATAGTGTGTGAAAGAACGTTAATGGCAAATGGGAGCGATGTGGTGCATGGGGGATGATATGCCGTCACTGGGTTGAACAAGGTCATATGAAGCAGGTGGGGAAGCTACAGAAAGGTCAGTGTGGCCTGGTTGTGGACTGAGGGTTTTGGTTTCGATGCATGACTCATGACAGCTGGAGAGAGACTCTTGGACGTGAATGTGCTGAGATAAGGGAAGCTAGTGGGATGTCTTATCATTAGCTGGTGAAGACCAGGTTAGAGATTTGTCGAGGCTTTTGGAAAAAGGGAAATATGCGTGAGAATGGGGTAGTGAAAGTAAGTGAACTTCGAAAAGAGGCTTTTGTGAAAATATACCAGAGGATATTGAGTGTACAATGATGAAAGGTGAGAGTGAACGAAGCTAGGGGAATGGGTGAGGGATGGGTTGGTATTTAGGAAGGCAATGCTGGCATTTGCGAGAGATGTTTGCCGCACGTGGGAGGTGGGATGGTGGGTGGGTGAGAAAGGGTAGTGAGTAGTGGTACGATAAAGTAAAGTTGCATGTGAAAAAGAAAAGAGTAGAGTATGGATTGTACCATTTCATTTTCCAGGCCATGTTGTTTATTGTCGGTCATATCATTCAAAGTAATTTTTTCATATAGCAAAAGAAAAACTCTGGATGTGGGGTAGAGGTTGGCATAACTATGCAGAAGTGAAATTATTTATAATAACTGAACCTCTGGGAAAAGAACGTTCATTTTGAGAAAGTTGATATCCAAAAGTGAAGGATCTTTCAGTCCAGGTCCTCTTTCATATTATTTTATACGTGCTATAGGAAAGCACCAGTGTAAGAATTAATAATCACTGCATCTTTAAACATTTGCTTTAACACCCTCAAAATTTTAGTATAGTTTTGTTTTCAAGGTGTTAAAACCAAAACAGACTTTCTCACTTACCCTTCCCTCTTCCATGCAATCTTGCACCTTCTTTATGACTGCAGCAGTGAATGTTAATAATAACTGGGTCTCCAGGGATTTGCAATAACAACCTCAAGTTTTCAACATACTTTCTTTTCAAGGATCTGATATTCAGTAACAGAGGATCTCTTACCAGGTCCTCCTTCATGCAATCTTGCACCTCCTGTATAAACACAGCAATGAAAGAGTTAACAATAACTGAACCCTAGATGATTTGCAGTAACATCAAATTTTCAACAATATTTCAATTTCAATAAGTTTATATCTAAGAGAAAGAGAAACCTTTACTTACCACGTCCTTTTCGTGCCATCTTGCACGTCCTGTATGTTATAGACAGAGTGTTGGGGTCACTGCAAGACTATTTCTGTGTTACCTCCTAAAACAGTAAACTTATCATTCTTATAAGACTGTGACTGAAATATTCATGGCAGAAGTGCGAGAATAAACATGACATCAGTGAAACGTTCCCGGGCCTCAAAAATACAATCATTGGTTGTCTAAGAAAGCCAAAACATAATGGTACAGCAATCATGAAAAATCTCTCGCTGTTTTTCAGGTTAATGGCCATGGTGCAAGTAGCCACATTAATAATCAATATCTACAGTTAGCAAATCAAAAGGTATTGCAATTCAAGTAGTGAATCTTAGAGAGAGTTTAAGAGAAAGATACAAAGCAAGACAATCTGTATATGAAAAAGGAATAACCTTTTTCAAGAATTCTGACACATGAGACTAAAATACATCATCTTTTTTGTTATCTTGAAGTCAGTTTAATAGTTATCCAGAGCCAACACATCACCAAAGTTTTAACACTCATCATTGGATTGGGTACATTTACACCTATCAAAGTTCTGAACCTTCTATCATCTATTTTGTAGATGCTAACAAATCAAATTCTTTATTTGGTCTTATGTTAAACATACTTGTCATACTCCTTCAAAGCACTGTTTAAGAAAACCTTTCTTTCCTCTCCTTCAATACACATGCAAAAATTTTTATGCAATTACACTCTGGACATCAACCATTAGTTTCAACATGGGCACGAAGGGTCTTGGGATTGTTGAAACTGTTTGTAAAGAAGGGTGATGTCCAGAGCGTAACTAAAAGCATGACTCGTTTGCCCGGGGAATGTGATTCCTGATGGGTGCATGTCCAGATGGCTTTTGTTTAAGACCGAGTTGGGAGGACGAGTGTTTAGCGTCTGTCAGGTTATCTTAGTATGTAGTGCTTTGTCAGTGTTCTATTTGTTGGGGTTGGGGAGATCTATGAGAAGTTACACATGTCAGCTAGAGAGTAGATGTAAGTGAATGAGCCCTTTTTTATTCACCTAATCCAAGTGTTACTTTGCTAATAATGGACAAGGAAACAAACAAGTATCAAAATATGTATCATCTTTAACACTTGTTCGCCGTTTCACTTGCATCCACTCTCTAGCTGTCGCGTGCAGTGCACCGAAACCAAAGCCCCTTTCCACAACCAGGCCCCACAGACCTTTCCATGGTTTCCCCCGGCTGCTATATATACCCTGGTTCATCAACAGCTAAACGAGTGTACAGAAGGAATGATGTGATGGAGAAATTGGATATTGAGTGTCTGGCTCAGAGATCAAGATCAAATGAACATACCTATGACAGTATTGAATATGAAGGTGGGTAAGTAAGCTCTGAAGAGTGAAGTCGGTGGGAAAATGTAGGAAGAGAAGTTCGGAGCAAATAATGGATGGTTTGAAAGGTTCAAGAAACATCCTTCAGAGTGGAAAGGTTAAGTGCTGTTCCTGGAGGCGCACAGTGGTACCTTGAAAATCTTAAGGAAATCATTGATGAAGTTACCACTATTTCTTGACTTGCAACAGGAATATGTTCCTGGCAACCCCGTCGCCAGTCAAAGCATTATAAATTGAGCAACTGAAGCCTATTATATAAGAGGGGGAAGGGAGAGGGGTTATGTTCCTGGACAAAAAAAAATCTGTATCACACTCTCAGGTAAGGAATATATACGAAACAACACAGCTTAACATCAGTATATCACATTCTCTCATCATTTATTCCAAACGATGTTTAACACTCTAATGGGCGCATATGTTTAGTCAAACAGGATCACAAATTATTGTCATATTGGATGGTTGTACATGCTTCATAAAAAAAAAATGGTTATTATTGATGCATTATTCAGAGGTAGATGCTTCTCTCAAGTATTTCCTTACCTAATTCATAAACTAATGATAATGTAGATATTCACAAAACAAGAAAAAAGAAATAGGTGTTAAGAGATCATACAGTTCTGCAGCGAAGGAATGTTACCTACTGACACCAATGTTAGCTAACACCTATGGGAAAACATTCAACAAATACTCTAAACAATATATATCTTTTTTTTTACATTTTCTACAGTCCATTTTTAACGCAACTCAGGACCCATCAATAGTTTTGATATTTACATAAGAGAGAAAATGAGTGGGAAATACTGATCAGCAATCAAGTAAAGGAGCAGTAATTCCAGCAAACAAAACGTTCAACTTATACCGGATAATTTACGATACATTGTATCATTTATATTCTCATACAATTCCCTGGGGAGAGGGAAGAAAGGATTCTACCCACGTATTCCGTGCTTGTCACAGAAGGCAAGTAAGAGGGGCAGGGGAGGGGGAACGAAACCCTCCAGTTGAATTTCAGTTTCTAAAAGATGGAATGGAAGAAGCCAAGCAGAAGCCAAGCAGGGGTTGCTCGTCCTCTTTGAAGGCTCATGCTGAGGTGTTTAAATGTGTGTGGATGGATCTAAGATGAGAAGAGAGAGATAGGTTGTATGTTAGAGGACAGAAACCTGTTCTGGGCCTGATTGAAACAAAGTTCAAAGGTAAGGGGGAAGAATAGTTCGGGATTATCAGGGTTTAGTGTGAGGGCGAGACGCAAGGATGGGGTAACACTACTGCTGAAGTAGAGTTGTGGGAATGTTTGATAGAGTGCAAGGAAGTGAGCTCCAGAATGAGTGATGTAGGTAAACATTAAAGTGGATTACGAAAAATGGATAATTATTAACGCTTATGCATCTGAGAAGAATGAAGAGAGGAGAATGTTTTGGGAGCAGATGAGTGAGTGTGTCAGCAGTTTTAATGCAAGAGACTGGGTAACAGTTATAGGTGATTTAAGTGCCAGTGTAATAAGGCAGTTAAGGATATAGTTGGATGGCATGGGGTATTCAATATGGTATATGAAAGTGGCGAACACCGTGTGGGGTTGTGTGCAGAAAAAAAGACTGGTGATTAGGAATATCCGGTTCAAAAAGAGGGACACACATAAGTATACGTGGGTCAGCAGGAAAGACGGGATAGGAGCATAATTGGATACATATTTAACAGGCAGGCAAAAGAGACTTTTGGGTGTGAATGTGCTGAGAAAGGCGGGTGATGGTATGTTTGATCATTACCAGATGGAGGAGAAGGTTAAGATTCGCAGAGGTTTTCGGAAAAGAAGATATGACGGGTGAGATTAGGATGGTGAAAGTAAGTGAACTGCAAGAAGAAATATCACAAAAGTTAAGCGCATAATGGCAAAAGATGAGAATAAACAAAGCTAAGCGAGTGGGGGGAGGAACGGAAGGTGTTTAAGGGCTTTTTTTTTCGTCAAACTCGTCTGTCCCTGGCACTACATCACGTTTAAACACAGGAAATGGCGAAAAAAAAAAAATGAAAAGTAATCTCTTCAGTAACTCATGAACTACTAATCATTTAGACACACAATAAATAAGAGAAAACAGGTGGTACAGTTCCAACGAGTATCAAACATAACGTTAGCGAGTGACACCTGGATTAGTTGTGTCAACGAAAAAGCGTTTAACATATACTCAGTTAACATAGCAGTATATTGTATTCTTGTAAATATTCTATCTACATATATCTCTCTGCTAGGTTCTTAAATACCTCATGAATTAATGATTGTTTGGGTATTCATGAATATAAAGAAAAAACATGGCAGGTAATCACAGGGGAAGACAACAGCTCACATCTCGGAAACTGCATGACTGCGAGTGTTATTGGAAACTTACCTCAGAAAATGTGGTGATAAGGATTTGAGGTGATGTGGAGTGGGACGAGTTGGAGTTAGGATTACTGAGAGAGGAGGATTCTCGGTTTGTGTTCATCAAACCCCCCTCAACTACACCCGCCCACACACTTATTCAATTTAGTAACTTATCAAAGCATTCAACTCTTCTTAGCCATGGGATTTTCTATATGAAACACTTGCAGCATTTCCTCTCATTATGTTAAGTGAATTTGGTTGCCTTAAACCCAATAGCAGTCTTTTCTTCCTTGATAATGAATGTTCTGGCTGTCATTCTTTTCCAAATTAAGCCACTCACACCAAAGAGTAGTCATAGATTCCAGCACTAAATTCTCTGCTTAATAAAAACCTCATAGTATTTGGACAGTAGTTTACATCCTAAAGCTGTCAGTTAAGTGATCTGTGACTGATAAATACTGGTGATTATTATCATCATGCAAGATATATACGTGATGTGGATAGATGCACCCATTCAGCTTTCTTTGATGGTATATACAGTGCCGTTGTTGTTGACAGGGAACATGCTCATTTGTCAGCTATGCATTTCAGCCCAGAACCTGGTCCCTCCAAGGGAGGTTTACCTGTTTAGATAGTTGAGCCAAGTGGGCGAAACAGTTGAAAAGAGATGGCATCCAAGCTGCTGATGTGGTTGATGGCACACATAGTCTGAATGTTACAGGCTACAGTTACTGAAAACCATGATGCCGGGTTAAAAGTGGACTTGGATTGCTGCCTTCTTCAGGATACACAGGACCTTAGTGATTCAAATTAGGATCACCGTGAGGCACGTCATCGCCGTCACCAAGGTCTTCAGTATAATAACAGTGGCCACACAAGTAGGACACACATACAAGGGGGAGATCAGAATCCAACTTTTAGAAGATATGAAGATGGTGAAGCTGATTATCAAAAAATTTCTAACTTACTTTCTGACTAACCTGTTGAGGACAATACCCCATTCCTAGGCTAGAGGAGAAAGGTGGTTAGCGGGAATTACGTTATTGCTTTCTGAGAGACAGTTTCAGATAGGCTTCACATCTTAGCCGTTTCTCTTGTAAGGTAGAATACTTTATCCGGAAACCAACTTTCTCTGGTAATTGTCAGCACTAGGGGAGCAGGGCTCAGCGGGGAGACTCTCCTGCTAAGTGTGGCTTTTGCTTCGCAAGCCATGATTAAACCTTGTGTGGACAGAAAATGGACCAAGGAGATAGATCCTTTCCATGTGTCCCAACTGTGATCACAACACTTGGTCACTAGCGTGTCTCAAGAGGCCTGGAGGGAAACCGAGACACTACCACAACAGCAGGAGTTGCAACCAGAACGTAGTGCCATAGTTATTTAAGAAATTAAGCTAACTATAGCTAGAAACGCGAAGTTTCTCTTATTGGGAAGAAATATTACTATTAAGAAATGACAGAAAGATAATTGGTGTGGTGAACAAAAGCAGAAGTCAACTAGATATGGATTAATCAAATAGTTTGAGGAGGGAGAACAATCTTCAAGAGACTGAATGAAGTGGAGTTAGAGTACAGAACTGGATAGGCTTTTTCCTGTATTTCTGGTTGCATTGATGAACAGGGATATTCATGTATCTTTGGGAAGGTACATAATGATACTCTAATTACATAAATAATAGCTATAATAGTGATGTTAAACAAGAAGTCTTAAACACTGGATCTGGATAATATTGGTAGTGGATTTTTACTGGTAATTACATGAAATTTTAATAGTATGAGGACAAGAAAGCTTGTGAATCATTAGTATGCTGGGCAATATACATACATTATTTTTGCAGGAAACTACATGATGATTATAACTACATTTAAAGGTAATAACACAATCAGAAGAAAGAAGGGAGAGTCAGCAAGGTGTAATAAACCCTAAGCAGGTGAACACTGAAGTGATATGGCTTGACACAGTGAATTTGGGAAAAAAGGTTGAAAGTTTAAAAGCTGTAATTAGAGTTAATAATATTGAAAGGGAGCTAGCTGTAGTGTTGATGCATGCCCACATTTTATGGGTGTGTAACTGGGTTAAGGTTATTGTAACCGATTCTAACGCCCTTGACCTACACTTACCTCCAAGTGATTCATGCAGTAGTAGAGGTAGAGATCTAATGAAAATTTTGTTGATTTTTCCTCCCATGATTGTTAACAGTTTTCTGCATTTGTAGGCAATGTCTGGAACAGATAACTGGACTTTTAAGGAAATGTACTTCCCTGAATCTTTCCTGTTCCATCATCCAAAAGGTACTATAAATAGGTGGAGAGGATTTCCAGCCTCTGGTTACTGCCCCTATGTCACTTTTGCAAAACAGGATATATCTCTCTTCTTTCATGCCTGTCTGCAAGTTTCCCACATTGGTGACATAATTCCAGGGATGGACAAATAAAGGCTGCACTTGCTCAGATCCATTCTCAAGCTGTCATGTGCAATGCACCAAAACAGCAGCTCCCTGTCCACATCCAGGTCCCACAGACCTTTGCACAGTTTAGTGCCAGGGATGAACAAATAATGGTTGCATTTGCTCACATCCACTCTCAAGTTGTCATGTGCAATGCACTGAAATGGCAGCCCCCTATCCACATCCAGTTCCCACAGACTTTTCCAAAGTTTCCTCTGGCTACTTCACATGCCCTTGTTCAGTCCAAGGACAGCCTGTCAACCACGATACACCACATCATTCAAATTTACTCTGTTCTGTGAACATCTTTCAGCCTTTTGCATGTTCATGCTCAAGTCACTCAAATTATTTTTCACTCCATCTCCAGTTAGTCTCTCCTTTTTTTTCTTTTCACTTTTGATACATATATATCCTCTTTGTCAAACACTCTCATTCTCTTCATATGTTCAAACCACTTCAGCACATCCTCTTCAGCTCTCTCACCCACATTCTGTATTTCCACACCTCTGTTATCCTTTTTTTATTTTTTCTTACTCAATTAAACCAAATCACATCACATGTTGTCCTTAAACATTTCATCTCCAACACACCCACCCTTCTCTGCACATCTTTGTCTATAGCCCATGACTAGTATCCATATGACATTGTTGGGACTAAAAAATGTTCACACGCCTATTTTTGTCCTCCCAGATAACAACCTCTTTCCACACTTTCCTCAATGCTCCCAGAACCTTTTCCCCTTTACCCACTCTATGACTCACTTTCATTTGCTGCTAAAAAATTTCACTTTTTCCAAATTTTCCCTGTTCAAACTCACACTCCAACTAACCTGTCCCTCTACCGTGCTAATCCCAATAACCTTGGTTATATTCACATATACTCTCAACTTCTTCCTTTCACGCATACTCCCAGACTCAGTCACCAACTTCTGTAATTTTTCATTCGAATCTGCCACCAGTGACATGTCATCAGCAAACCACTGACTCTTTCTGAGGAGCCTCATCCCTGACAGACTGCAAACTTGTCCCTCTCTCTAAGACCCTTGCATTTACCTACCTCAACACCCCATCCATGAACAAATCAAACACCCCTGCCTTGGAACCACCCACTCTCCACTCTTCCTAATCATACACATGCCTCACACTTGATAAAAACCTCACTCTTCCTGCTACCTTTCCTCCCACACTATATATTCATAAGACCTTTCACAAAGCATTACTATTCACCCTATCATATGCTTTCTAAAGATTCATGAATGCCACATACAGACCCATCTGTTGTTCAAAGTGTTTCTAACACACATTCTTCAAAGCAAACATCCTATACCACTCCACAAACCCTGTCTTATGTTCTGTACACACTTTCACCCTCTTAATTGCCACTCTCCCAAACAACTAAGTACACTCAACAAACTTATACCTCTGTTCTTTGGACATTCACCTTAGTCACCCTTACCTTTGTACTGCGGCACAATACATGCATTCTGCCAATCCTCAGGCACCTCACCATGATCCATACATACATACATTGAAAATCCACTCTAACCAATCAACAACACAGTTGTCCCGTTTTTAAAAAATTCAATTGCAATACCATCCACTTCCACATTTCATCTTGTGCAAGGCTTTCACCATCTCTTCTTTCTTCAACAAACCATTTGCAAGGCTTTCACCACCTCTTCTCTCTTCACCAAACCACTTTTCAAGATTCTCACTGTACATACCTTTCTAGTCCAAACACCCTAAATATGTAAGTATTCTTTTCCCCCTATTCTAAAGGGTAATGTCTGAAAATGAAATGGTTAAACTAGTTGGAAAATGGAGAGGAAGTTGAACTAGATACCCAGCCAATGTATTGGGTGATTAGTGATTACAATGGCTCAGAGATATGTATGAAATATAACAAGGTACATATTAAAGGGGTCAAAAGACAAAGGTATGTACTCAATTTGGAGAATATGGCAAATTCATTAGATATAAGAGGAAATGGTTTGGACCTTACACAATAAGTGGGTTTGAGACTTTTCATAATGATCTTGTTGAGAAGATTCATGACTGACTCCTTTAAAGAACCTAACATGATAGAAAAGGGGAGGTAAATTAGATACAACAGTGTGGTAATACAATTCACAGATTAAAAAGACAAAGACTTCTCTTAGAATTTAGTTGAAGAATACAGGAATAGCAAAGACCCTATGGTTTTAGATAACCTTAACAGCTAGAAGTGGTAAAGAAATGGTCCAATTAAGCAAGTGAGATGACTCTGCAGGAATTTATTTAAGATATCACTTACTAAACAACAGAATCTGAGATATAGATAAAATTACACGAAATTAAAGGAAAGAAAAATAACAGGGTCACATATTAATCACAAAACAGTCCCTAGTCAACTCCCTGACTAAAGGAATGTAAAGTTGTGTTAAATATCTACCCGACATTAAACAAGAAAAATTCTTTTGGAAGCAGTTAGGAAGAACAAATGAAATGTTATCACAAAATAGTTTAGGAGAGCCTTTTGAGGTACATATGAAGGATTTTAAAAGAACCATTACAAAATCTAGGAATTCAGCCCAAGAAGAGGATGGGATAACATATTCCTTGCTTGAAGATCTACTGAAGTTAAGTGTGAATCTTTAACCTTTGAATGTCGTACTAAATTTTACCTTTCAAACTTCACATTTTTCTATTTAAAAAAATTCATGTATTTAACCTTATATTATCAATGAAGTTCATACAAGTGAAAAAGTTTACATTTTTTCAACTACTTTCACTTTAATGATGTGTAGAAGTATTTTAGATGCTGCAGCATAGTAAGCCAAAGAATGTGGGAGTGTGACCCAAGTTTTGAGCAAGTTGCCAATGTACAATATCTATCGTTATTTTACCCACACTGAGAATTTGATAACCAATCTTTATTATGTCTTTAGTATTACCAGTCAACTTTATCTACTTATATTATTGTGATTTATAATATTTCTTTCATAATGAAATTGTTTGTAAAATTACCAACTGCATCAGTCATTCATTGCTTTCAAAGTCAGGCAGGCAATGGAACCACAGCTTCCGATTTATCCAGAAATTCTTCTGCCCTATCTTGGCCAACTTTCAATTAACCTTAAGACCACTCTCCACATGACCCAAAGACACATCACTACTTTCATATAAAATTCAAGATCATCTACCTGCTCTAATCATCTAGTCAAGCTAAAAGCTTTTCCTTAGAAAATTAAAAAAAATTTACTGTCATTGGCTTGGCTGGAGGATGACTGAATGTGGGTAGAAATTATTGCACATTGCTACCTTAGACACTACCCAGGCTCAGCTCGAGGACTTGAAATAGAGCCACAAAGCTCTATGTAATCAAAAATTTACAGGAATTAATCAACTCGCACAAATAGCCATTTGGAAGCACAAAAGGGTTAAGAGGACTGTATATGTCTCTAGAACTATGACAACTACCTGTGTTTTGGAAGAAAGCAACAGTCATGCCCATGCAGAAAGAAAAGTGGGGAGGCCAATAAGCCTCACTTGCTGTTTGTGTAAACTGTTGGATACGATAATTCTAAATAGGTCACTGAACAAGTTAGGTGGGTTTCTTAACAGCATGAATGATTTTACATGGAAAAGAAGCAAGCATGATACTAGTGATCCAGATAAATTCTCTTTTTTATTGAATTTAAAGAAGCATTCATTATAGCAAAATGCCTAGCTGTTTTGAAGAGAAAGAATACTTCCCACATATTCCCTGCATG
>JAUTXX010009160.1:0-19147 GCA_032273605.1 Panulirus laevicauda
TGCATTACACGTGACAGCTCGAGATTGAGTGTGAACGAATGTGGCCTTTTTTGTCTTTTCCTGGTGCTACCTCACTGAAGGGGGCGAAGGTTCTGGGAGCAATAAAGAATGTTTGAAAGAAGAGAACATTATCTTGGAGAGCAAAAATGGGTATGTGTGAAGGAATAGTAATTCCAACAGTATTAAATGGTTGGGAGGAATGGGCTAAAGATAGGGTTGTATGGAGGAGTGTGGATATGTTGGAATTGAAATGTATGAGGACGATATGTGGTGTGAGGTGGTTTGACCGAGTAAGTAATGAAAGGATAAGAGAGATGTGTGGAAATTTAAAGAGTGTGGTTGAGAGAGCAGAAGAGGGTGAGTTGAAATGGGTTGGGGATATGGAAAGAATGAGTGAGAAAAGATTGATATATATATCATAGATGGAGGGAACAAAAAGTGGGAGAGGTGGAAGGATGGAGTGGAAAAGGTTTTGAGCAATTAGGGATTGAACATACAGGAGGGTGATGGGCATGCAAGGAAGAGAGTGAATTGGAACGATGTGGTATACCGGGGTCGATATGCTGTTACTGGATTGAACTAGGGTATGTGAAGCATCTGGGGTAAGCCATGGAAAGGTCTGTGGGGCCGGATGTGAAAAGGGAGCTGTGGTTTCGGTGCATTACACGTGACAGCTCGAGATTGAGTGTGAACGAATGTGGCCTTTTTTGTCTTTTCCTGGTGCTACCTCACTGGAGGAGGGGAGGGGGATGCTATTTCATGTGTGGTGGGGTAGTGAAGGGAATGGATGAAGGCAAGCAAGTATGAATATGTACATGTGTATATATGTATATGTCTGTGTATGTATATGTATGCATAGTGCCAGGAAACAGATGGAAGAATGGCCCATCCACTCATATACTAATATATACATACATGAATGTCCATACACGTACATATACAGACATATACATAACAACATATACATATATACACATGTACATATTCGTATTTGCTTGCCTTCATCTATTTCTGTCGTTACCACACCACAAAAGAAATAGCATCGCCCCCTTTCAGCGAGGTAGCGCCAAGAAAAGATGTGCGTATGTGTGTGTGTGTCCAAAGTGGGGGGACAAGGAGAAAAGGAAACCAAAGTGGATGATGAAGGAAAAAGTAAAAAAGATCTGAAATTAGGGCCTGAGCATGCAAAAGGGTGAGAAGTGTACAAGGATAGAGTGAATTGTAGTAATGTGGTATATGGGGGTTGATGTGCACTGTCACTGGACAGAACCAGGGCATATGAAACAGCCAGGGGAAATTATGGAAAGGTCTCTGGGGCCTAGTTTTGGACGGGTCTTCAGTTTTAGTGCGTTATTCATGATAGCTAGAGAATGGATATGAGTGAATGAAGTCTGTTCTTATCAGTTCCTGGCACTGCCTAGCTAACACAGGAAACGGGGAACAAATACAAAAAGAAAAAAGGATTTACGGTGTATGTATGGCTCATGGTGAGGTACCAGGGGATTAAAGGAATGCATATGTATTTTCTCTATATAAAAGCAAGAGGGGCAGATATTTATATTACTGGGTTATAAGTTTGTTTATTATACTATGCACAGGGTATCAGACTGGGGAGGAACAGTGTGGTTTCGGGAGTGGTAGAGGATGTGTGGATCAGGTGTTTTGTTTGAAGAATCTGTGTGAGAAATAATAAGAGTTAAGTATTTTTTGTGGCATTTATGGATGTGAAGGAAATGTATGTTAGGGTTGATAGAGATGCTCTATGGAAGAGGTTAAGTTTATGGTGTGGGAGTAAAGCTACAACAAGTAAGAAGGAGTTTCTGTCAAGAGGGTAAGACTTGTTTGTAAGTAGTAAGAGTGGAAGATGAGTGGTTTCATGTAAAGGTGGGCTTGCAGCATGGGTATGTGATGTCAACATGGATATTGAATTTATGGCTGGGGTGTTAAGGTAGGTAAGTGAGAAGGGCTTTGAGAGAGCAGTGTGTTCACATTCTGTTTGGTCATGGGGGGAGGCTGGAAGGTGAGTTTGTTACTGTTTGCTATGACAGCTCTGGTGGCAGACTTGAGGGAGAAAGAGAAGCTGGTGTCTGAGTTTGGGAAAATGTGTGTGAGGAGAAAGTGAAGTATTAATATGAGTAAAAGTAAGATTAATAAATTCAGCCAGTGGAGTGTGAGTTTGAATGGAGAGAACCTTGAGAAAGTAGGGTGTTTTAGATATCTTGAAGTGGACATGGTGGTGGATTGAACCATGGAAGCAGTTGCAAGTTGCTTAACGAAAGGAGCTCATCATTTAATTGCTTATGTTTGTAGCAGCCTCAAAGCTGCAGGAATGCCCATTAATTGTTCTGGGGACTTATAATGGAAATAAAGATAATATAGAATGTGGTGTTGCTGGATTTTAGGTGCATTTACATTGAGAGTGAAATGTTACTTTCTGCTCAGCACTGTCATTGCCAGTTGGCAAAAAGGAGTAGTATCACTAAAGAACTTGCTTCAAAGGATTCCATCATATTCCTGCTCTTGATTGGAGCACAGACGTGAAGCTGCATGAGTCCCATATAAAGGGTCCTGAGATTGTAGTTATTATTGACACATCAGATATTTTTAGTATCAGATGTAATCAGGTGTTGCCATGTAGATTTTTAGTCTTACAGAATTAATTTGGATTTCTTATTTGAAAAGTTTTTCATGTATGAATTTTTTTTCTTTGAAGAAATTTTGTGAACTTGTACATAAGAAGATTTATATTTTGTCAGTGGTAGAAGCCTTTGCAGGAAATGTAGACCCACATCCAGAAAGATTCTAATTTTTTAATTAACTGGATATTTTAAGCTTCATTTCTTTTGTGGGAGGTTGTTGTTGCGCATTGTATTATTATTGTGAATTCAATGTAAATATAACATTTTGTGAACAGTAACATTCAGAATTTGTGCTGTAAGTGATTATACTTGACATGAGTACCTTGTTAAAGATAACTACTCTGTATAAGGAGTGCGGAACAGTGCAGTACAGTGAGAAATAACTTTAGCAGCATCATGATCCTTAAGAACCAGTGTTGGACAACTAATTGCAGTGTTGTAGGAACCTTTTGGTGGTGTAAAACAAATGTTTAAGATGAGGTGGAAACTAGAGTGTGATCTTTTGAGATATTATAGTGAATATATAAAGTATGATGTTTTGACATTAAGAGATTTGCCCTCCAGTACAGGCAATTGTGTTGGGTATCATTTATTTTAAGAAATATTTTGTATGAATATAATCTTTACAGGAGGAAATAGGATTTCGCTACCAATACTTGAAAAGAACGAGAAAGTGTTAATTCATAAATTTGGGGTTCCCATAATGTGTGAAAAACATTCAACCTTTTATTTTCATTCTGGCTGTAAGAAGTGACTATGAGGAAAAGAAAAACTGTATGTACTCTATTTTTAATTTACTTAAATTTACATGTGTAATCAACTGCCTGACAACTTTTCACTCGCTCTAGGTAAGTGATTTGAATGTCAATAAATCTAGCCTCTTCATTGAGCTGGGGCAACCATGCAAATAGGATTACACTTGTTATGAATATAGAAGCATGTAATTTATCACTTAATGAAATTTGGTCAACTGATAAAGTTTACCAGCCAAGCTCGTCGATGACAGATATCAACACTAGATTGTAAATAACACTGAAGGGATATTTAAAGAAGTTTTACTATAAGATATCGTGCATTTCTTGGCAGTGGTCAGCAGTAAGCCTCGAGAATTTTACAAAGCAGCAGGTGACCATTTCTGCCATCTTTAAATTTAATGATAGGATAGCTAAATTTCTCAAGGGAAGAAATGAGGCCTTTGATTTAGTGACTAAGGATTACTTGCTTTATTCATGGCAGTTTTTCTTTCTTTGAGTGTCATAGTCATCTTCCAGAAAATGATTATCTTTGTAAGTTTCAGCTGTGAAATGCAGAGAAAGCCTTCTCACTTGATTTTCCCCACATATTACTAGTATGTTGATTTTTTTTGGTGTAATTTTGTTTTCAAAGGCATTGATCCATGTTACAGGGAAGTTATATGAGTGTCACTATGATGGCAGCTTCAGCTCCAATTTATGGGTCACACATAGTGTCCTTATTGAAAAAAATTAGTTGAAACTTTCCATTTATCTTCTTTAGTCATGTGTATCCAGGAATATGAATATGGTAAACTCCTAATGCATCTGTCATGGTTTCCCTTGAACTTCATAAACTTTAAAGTCATGTCAGGTTAGAGTGAAACCTCAGACAAGAAGTGGTTTGACAACTGAACAGGATAATACAGTGCAAGGCCTTCTGTGGTTGAAGAAAAATTGCTGGATCCCAGAGTGGCTTGAAGGAAAATTCCATTTCACTTTTTCATCTGAAAGTAGTTTTATAATTTCCTTAGGCAGAATTTATTTTCCCTTTTTTATATAGTTTCTGACATGATATGGGTAAAGCATACCTCAGTGTGGCTATCTCAGATGAAGGGAAAGTGTTAAAAGTTAGGGGTAAAATGTGGATTTTTTTTTTTAATGAGTCAGTAATAATGATGGTTTTAATGGATTCTTTCCCCAGTTCAGACCAAATGCTGTTTTCATATAGGTTTTTAGTAAGATGTATTCATTGAAAATTTGTTTGGCCAATATATATTGTAAAAAGATATCAGGGCCATGAAACTGTAATTGAGATCATCGTCTTTAAGCAAAATTATTTCTAGAGCTTCTTTATGACAGTAGATATAACTTTGGCAGTCATTACATGACCAGACTTGCATATAAAGGACTTTTGCTTTATCATATTTATGTGTAACTTTTAAAGATACCCAGAGTTGGCCCATTCTTTTTGTGAGTCGCAAAATCTCATCATTACCACAGTTAATCAATATTAAGATTGGTACAGCTTCCTCATGGGCTCAGGGAATTACTATACATATTTCATGTGTTTGTAAAGAAATGAGAAGCTTTAATCTCATAGATATATTTTTAGTAGTTTTAAAAACAGGAATGAATATCTATACAGTGAAACCTTGTGATATTAGGCCTATTAGATCTAAAGGCAGTCCATTGGAAGCTGAATTCTGTTACATCCAAAACTTTTCCCCATGGGCACAAGGAATCCACAAATTATTATGTACAATAAACAAGAAACTGGGAGCTGTGGTTTCAGTGCACTACATATGACATCTGGAGAATGGATGTGAGCAGATGTGGCCTTTGTTCCTGGTGCTACCTTGCTGATGCGGGAAATGGTGATCAAATATGAAAAAAAATTAACAATAAACATACCTTGTTCCATTGATGATGATGTAGTCTTAACAAGTTTGGAGGTGTTCTTGGAGTAGCAAAGACTACTCTAAATAATTTAAAGATGTTTTGGAGTCAATTGAATCACCTTCTGGTCGGAAATGAGGTATGCACAACGTGCAGGCTATTCTCTCCACGCTCATAATGCTCAGCATTTTTCGGCTTCTAGCAGTGCTTCTTAGTATGTGCACCACAGATAACCCTCTTATTTGCCATGATGTAATACATAAAAACAGCTCTTTTTAAATCAAGGTAAACTACACATATGTAGGCAAGGAGGATGCCTTATGTTAATAAAGTAAAGGTGCTCTTGAGATGATTTACGACAGGTTGTCTCATATCTCTTGAATACCATTGTCTTGGGAATCAATGGGCTGTTCTACTGTCCCAAGCTCTGAATTTGTGATGTAACAGGCTTTCTTGTAAATTCTGTTGGATCAGAAACTAAGTCAGATGTGGTTGAAGTCTTTTACAAGTAAAATTCTTATGCATTAAACTCGATTACATTTTGGTGTCACTGTATATGCCTTCAACTTAAAGCTTGTTTTTGGAAGGAATGGTATGCATGAGTTTGTGGCATGGAAATGACAAAGTAAACTTATTCTAATCAGTTTTGATTAAATTTACCACTGACATTAAAATATGCTTTTAATTAACTTCTGAAGTATTTATTTGAAATGTCTTTCCGAGGTGCTGTCAATCCTTTGTCATATCCCCTTGCACCAGAAATAACTTGTAATCACTGCCTTTCTCTCTCTCTCTCAAAGAACAATATATGTTGAAGTTTTTCATTACCCTTCAGGGTAACTAATTTGTATTATTTTTCATATGAAACACAGTAATGGTCTGATCTGAAAGAAATTTATTAAATTGTTGTTTTTCATTGCATGACTACCACAGGTTCATGGGAGTTTACTGTACTTTTTTTTGTGCTTCCTTGTTTTACTGTTTGTTGGTAAAAAATTTCATAGATGTCAAATCTCAAAATGTTATCTCAGTTTTACATGCTAAGAAAAGTTTACTTAAAATGATACATCTTGAGATTTAATCCTATGATTTGCTATCTTCAGATATGATCCTAGGCTTAGGGCTGTTCATCGAGAAAATAGTTGCATTGTTATTTGTTCACCAGTGGAAGACTTCAACTCACTGCTTTTTCATTTTTTTCCCTGCATTAAAGTATATTTGATAAAAATATATATATATGTACATCAGAAGTGCAGGACTGAAGAACTGGTTAATTAATGTTGCTCATGAGTATATGCAATTTTGCTGGGTAGTAACTGGAGTTTTTCTTCTTTTTGTTCATGCATGTATAAATTATTGATTTTTTTCAGAAATCTAAGTTTTCATTAGAAATTAGTAAATAATTGTAGACATGAATAACCAAGATGTTGTGCAATAATTTATGTTAAAGTCTTACCAAGTTGAACAATTAATGTATGCCATTGAAGAATCAGTAAAATGTGCATGTCCCTGTAATATGCATGGAAGCTGTTTTTGATTAGTTCTGCTGTTACTCATGGGTATTTTCTCCTTTATCTTGCTACCTTTTTCCACATTTGTAGGAAGGTGGTGATTGGTTGAAGGTATTTTCAGTTAAGTAGATAGAAAAGTACAGCCACCAAAAAAAAAGAAAAAAAAAGATGCAGATTAATTGAAGTGAATAAGATACCTTCCTTCACTTAGTAGGAAAAATTATATTGCTTCATTGTAAGTTAGCTCAAGATATTCATATGATTATTTTTTTTATTTTAATTTGAGTAAATATTTATGGCTTCCGTTTTATAATATGAAGTACCAATAAAAGTCTTCTAACTATTCAGGGTAGTAAGAACTTGGTTTTGTCATGCATATCAGTAAAATGAAGATGTACAGGATGAACAGTAGTTAGAATTAATTGAAATTTAAGATAAACTTTTATATATATATATATATATATTATATGTATATATATATCTTGCATAGAGTGTTCAAAATTTGCAAGTATTTCTTATGGCAGAACATCATGACCTGACATTACTGTAGTATTTGCTGCTTACATCCCTTATCAAGCTGTCTGTTATGTGATTAGATGGCAGAATATGGTTCTTGGGAGTAAAATAATTACATTTCTGTACAAATTCTCAGATTAAAATAATCACAGTTTTCTTTTTTAATACATACTCAATGCAGGATCATAGACATATTTATCAGAGATTATTTTGCTGTAAAATCCTTCTTATTTTTACAAACAGTAAGAATATCGAAACAAATATGCAATTAGCAACCCAACTTCCCCTTGCCCTTGGCTAAATAGTTATCATATAAAGTTACTCACTGCAATATTATTGTTATCATGTTAATGTTTATGGTTATAAGGCTAAGGCTTCATAAATTTTATAGCACATTGTTAATGTCACCCAGTTAAAAATATATTCGTCCAAGTCACATATTTTAATGATTCGTCCAGTCTGTTAGTGCATGGTCTAAACATCCTAAGGTACATATTTGTTGTATTATCATTGACGTGCTTGTTAAGGTCAATACACAAAAATGAAACTGCACTATTTAAGACACTTTCATTAACACATGGCATTGTGTTAATATTAAGATGAACAGTCCATTGGCATTGCAGCCAGAATTACAGCATGCTATGTACCAATACATAGCTTCACTACTGTATGTTTTGGAATTTACTGTATCTGCTGCAATAAGTGGAAGAGGCTTTTAAACAAAGTGAAAATGCACCTGAAGCTGATCACTGTCTTTACTCTGGTAATGTACAAACTTTTGCCTTCACCTCTCTAGGCTAGGAAATTGTATTGCTGTGATGTCTAAGCTATTTAATTGCCTTTATGATTGCTATTCTATTACTGTAATGTTTTTTCTGTGATGTTTTTTCACTACACCAAAATTCTTCTGCAAATTTTTGTATGAATATGAATTTAAGTGTTTGATTACTTAGGTTATTTTGCAGTTTTATGTATTTATTATATTGATATATTCTGAGCCATCTGAAGTGATTCTCAAAGCATTCTGAATATCAGGTCATATTGTCAAGCCATCTCGCATATTAGGATTTATTTACACACTTGTCAAATTATATTTTGGGTGTTACGTAATGATGGTATTGGCTTGAGCCTCAACTTTCTTAAAAGATCAACAGATGAACTAAAAATTATGGATTAAATGTGTTAGAATAGCAAAGTTATATTCATTGCTTTTCTTGTAATTTTAGGCAGTATTGCTAGTTCTGTTTACTCTGTAGTAAGTGAAGCAAACACCTTTGATAAAAGGTTCAGAAGCAGAAATACTTGTACTGTAGATGGTATGTCTATATTATGGATGGTACTTGTATTTTATATTACTAAGAGAAGACCTTACCTCCAGACAGTAGATGTAAGGAGTATGACAGTATGTTGTCTTTTTGAGGTATGTAATTATATGATATCATAGTAACTTAATGCTCTCAAAACGTTTTGTGGATCAGGTGTTAAACTTACTGCTTATTTTATGTCATGTTGATCTTCTTATACATACAAGACCAAAAGCCTGTTTTTGTTAAGGGAAACCTCTTATGTATATTGAACTTTGTGATAATTTGTTCTCTAAAAGAAGAGTAAAATCTTATTACTTCTGTTCAGTCTATATCTGTTACTCTCTTTCATCTCTCCATTGCTTTTTGTTTAATCCATATATATAAAAAAAAAAATTCTTCCTTTATAATTTTTCCTCATTCATTTTCCAAATCTGCTTTAGTAATGGGGTGAAGAGATAGGGAATATGTTAGATCTTTTATCATCCTCCCCTATCAAGTGAACCTGCCACTCTGACCATTCCTTTTTTCTTTGCAGTACTTTTGAGTCTGTTTTTTTCCTTTGTTTGCAGTACTTTTGACACTTGTTTTTTTTCCTTGTATCATCTCTCATCTCCCGAAACTAAATTTTCTTTTCTTTCTTTAACCACAAATACCACTTCTTTGTTGCTTTCCCATTAGCATCTGACCTCTTGTCTTCATTCCCATTGACTGACACCCTTTAGATTTTTTTTGTTTTTATTGTGTTCTTTCTTGTGACCCAGTGATCACCCTTCTTTATTATAGTATACCACCTTTTCTTCATTAGTGATTGCTTCTTTAATATTCCATATGTGTATCCCTCTTTGTCTTAAACTAACCCTTTATTTTTTTTTGAAGTTACTATGGCATTATATGGAAATATCATGGTTTTTCTAAAGTTGCATGCTCAATATTGACACCCCTTTCTTTCCTTCACACCCACTTCAGCACACAGAAGTATAGCACATAATTTCTCAACTTTACAAACATGCTCTTGAATGTTATGAAAATGTAAACCTCTCATGATGCACATTTTTTTTTCTTTATACACTTCTCCCTCTTTTGTGAGGTAGCCTCATGAACAGCATTCTCATTTGTATACATCCACTCTCAACATGCAATGGATACAGAGCCTAACACCTTGATCTCTTCATAATTCCCGGTTCAGCTCATGATAGTATGGTCCCTCACCATATACCAAATTGATCCAGTCATTCTTTGTTGTGCATGCCACTCACCATCCTGAATATTTAGATCTTTATACCCAAGAACTTCTCTCATATCATCCTTCCATCTCCATCTTGGCTTTCCCTCTTTTCTTTCTCTCCTACATGTGGGCTGCTGGGATTCCTTCTCACATAACACTTGACCACCTAACTCACGTGACTTCTTCATAACTATAGATTTTCCTGTGACGAGTACCATAATACTTTCCCCTTTCTTATCTTCATTTCTGATATGTAGACCTCTGTAGCCTTCTCTTTTTTCCCAGACCACTTCACCACACCCCAATCAGCTCTCACAGTCATATTCTACTTACTACTACTGTCATTACTTTCATGATAAACCTGCTTCACAGCATATATTGTCCTCAAGCATTTCTAGCCTTTTCTGATCCTTTTTGGTCAGGGCTTCAAGATGCACAACCATACCACACCATGAGGACTGCTGTACCTTCTGACATGCACAGTTTTGCTCTAGCAAACAATAACTCGTAGACAGTGCTGACAGAGTTGCCGTTTGGAAGGTGCATTTATGTAGTAAATGTAAAGTTAGTTAAGAATTTGGTAGTTTTCCACCGAATAGAAGAGGAATTTTTATCAAGAAAGTACAGCATTTCTAGGAAGAGAGGAGAATGAGTGGTTCTTGGTGAGGGTGGATCTGCATCAAGGGTGTCTAATTATCACCATGGTTGTTCAATCCATTTACATAAGGGGTGCTGAGGGTCTAAGAAAAAGGGGGGGATGGGAGATGAATCAGTTGCTTTTTGATGATAAACCCATGTGTAATCATCCACTGCTGCTTTGTCACAATTTACTTTACAAAGGCTTTCACCTCCTCTCTTTCCACAGTACCATTTGCTATGACTTTGTCACTCAGGATGCTGCCTGTTTCCAGATACACCATATTCACAACTGTATTGTCGAACACATTCAGCATTCCTTTGTATTAATCACTTTGTTAATGCCTTCTTGTCTTTTACCACTTTCCCATCCACTTCTTAACACATTTCTCTTTATTTTCTCACTGTTCACTTCCTTCCAAAACTCTTTTTCACTCTTAATTCCATCTATACTCTCTCACCCCATCCCTAATTTGCCCTCTTTTTCAGCTCTCATACCTTTTTCTTGACACCTACAGGGGACCAACTGGAAAATATAGCCAAGAAAATGTTAAAAGATCTCAGAATAATCATAAGTAAAAAGATGGAATGTGGTGATCACATTGAGAAAATTATACAGGTGATTTTGTTATAAATGAGAACTTTCACTCCAAGAAAGCTGATGATAATGTTTATTTTAAGCAAAATTAAATATTGCCCTTGTATGATCATCGTCAAAAGTAGAAGCAAATATAATGGAGGGAATTCATTGTGTACAAGCATGAATTGAGGATTATCACAAAAGGTTGAATGAATTACATTTTAAGGAAAAAAGAAATTTATATTTGTGTGTAGCAGGCAAAGTGAAGAAAATTTATGTAGTTATTCCATTTTAAAGAATTTTTTTTTTACTCATTTATTAAGATTAAATATTTCAGTGTGGATGAAACAAATTAATTAAATACATAATAATTTCTTGAAATGTACCAAAAATGTTTGAGAGCCCAGTAGGTACTACTGTCTTTCTTGTTTATCAAGGTGTTAATTTTTTGTATACTCAAGATGCTGTTCAGGAGGACTGCCCTTTCTTTGTTTGGAGGTAAATGCAAGTCAAGAGGCATTGGAAATGCTGTAGGTAACCGTATGTATTAACTTCTTTGATATTCTTAAAAATTATTGTAGATTATGAAAAACTCAAAAGAGTTTTCCATTGCATACTGCATACCTATATGCTTAAGCATAGATTGTTATTTTGCCATTATTTTGAGGTTCCATATGCTGTGGGTATATTTATGTACTGGATAACACTAGTGATAACATTTGTAAAGTCAGTCAGCAGAAGAATTAATGACTGAAAAAAGTAGAGTAGATTGTTCTTACAAGTCTGATTTCATTTTATGCATATTGCACAGTGAAATGTATTAACAATACAAAGAAGAGCTTGAAGCTTGAGAGATTTTGAACATGAATAAGCAATGTTTCTCTAAGAGGCCTCACATGTTTCAAATCATCACTATATAACTCCCCAGTCATTGGTACATAAATTTTTTTTCTATAGGAATGAATATAATTGACTACCATATGAATCATATACATGATTATATGTACCAAACCATGTGAGTGTATATTAGAAGTTGATACCGAAGAAAATGTTTTATATGAAGGAAAAGAAGTCTCTTTGAATGAAAGGAACTATGGTGTTCATTTTAGTATTGACCATAAGACATTTAAGGAATCCTCACACAGTCTTTTCTTGGATTAGTTTTATTCTTGTACTGTTTTTCCAGAAAGTTCACATTTTATCTTGTTTCTATTGAACTAGGGTTTTAAAAACTGGACTGAAAGATTATGTAGATATGTTTTGATGTTTATATTGAATGTATGTCTTAGGGAAATGACATGGGTGTTTCTGTTTTTATTTGTAAATTTCAGTTTTCTTCACATTTTTCATCTTAGAAAGCTTTAGTTTCTTGGTCTATTTACATTGAATTTTGTGCTTTCTTTTTCTGGACGTATCTTTAAGATTTTTTTTTTTGTATTGAAATTGGTAGATAAATTATGGCTACCCTTAAATGCATTTGAAATGAAAAGGGAAGCAAAGTTAATAATAAGTTGAACATGTAAAGGGAAAAAATATGTGGTTGTTAGGAACGGGAAAGTAAGATAATTTTTAGATGCCAGGAGAGGAATCTGCTGGTCATCGTAGGTAATTCCTTACTAATAACACAAGGACACAGTTCTGTGAGAGAGGCAATAGATTTAATATCTCTTACCTAAAGACTTACCCTGTATACAGGGACCTCTCAATTCACACCATTTTTAGAATAACACGCAGGGTCCAGTTTCACATTTTGTTTTAATTTATGCAGGTGTAAATTTGGAATAATGTGATCATCATTGGGCTGTCAGTGGCTTTGTCATTGCTGTGGGAGAAGTGCACATACACATTGCCTTGATACATGGAATACCACAGTATTTTGTATATTGCATTGTCACCAAAATTCTCCTGGTACCAGTTGTCAAAGTGGTCGTGCTTAAACATAATGAGAGGTGAATGAACAACTATATTAAGCATGCCTTTGGACTTTGTGAATCTACTTTTTTTTCATGATAGTGCAAAAACGATCAAGGAGAATGCCAAGAGTTCCTCAAAGACCTCATATTCCTGAAGTTCAATTATGGAGAGAAGTTAAATTTTTTTAGCACATCGATCAAACAAAAATCATTAAGCTATGCAATCAACATGCTTGTGATAGCAATAGTAGCAGAAGGAGCAGTGAATTTTTAGAAATTCTGTAATTATTACAACATTAAGATGACTGGTGAGCCTGCTTCTGTTGTCATTGCTGGCAAAAATTTTCCAGGAACCCTCAAGATTTTTAATGAAACTGAGACTGGATCCTTTTGGAGAGAATGCCTTTTAAGAATGCGCATATCCACAAAGAGAAGACTGCACCAGGATTCAAAGCTGCCAAGGATCCCCTCACGCTGCCTGTGGGGTGGCAGCAGGCGACTCTTCTACCATTCAGAATATCTCGGAGCTCGTAAGGGATACATAAATAATATTTGCCTGTATATTAATTATATTTCTAATATGAAGGACTGGATAACTGGCATTGTATTTTGTGATTTTGTAAGGCTCCATGTTGAGCTGAAGATGTACTGTGCAGAGGAGAATGTAAGCTTCAAGATTATTCTTATCGATAATGCCCCTTACCATCCATACAGTACCTCGCTATAAGTCTTTCTCCTGCCCTGCACTACATCTCTAATCCAACCACTGGAGCAGAGGGTGATATCTACTTTCAAGGCAATGCAGAGATTTGCAAAGCATGTGAAGGTTATAGAGAATAATTAAATGACTATGCAGGAATTCTGTAAAATCCTTCACATTGTGGTCATTGGTGTTTGTATGAACAGTGTGTGATGAAAGTTTTGCCTTCAGTCTTTTCATGGATTCCAGGGTTTTTATAACACCAAAATGGCAATAAATATCAGCTTTGATGATGAGGAATTGCTAGAATAACATAAGAAACACCTCTTGAATGGAGATCATCATCATGTGGAGAATGAATGCCAGGAGGAGGTTAGGTAGCAGAAGAAAGGGAGGTTGAGCAAATGCCTTCTTTCACTAGCAGTAGGTTTGGAGCATTTCACCACAGTGCCCAATCTCATTATATTAGACATGGATTAATTCAAACAAAGTGGAGTTTAGAGGTGGCCCAAAATGTCCTAACTGACTGTGAAAACTAAACAGAACACTGGATGTTGATAGCTGGTCCAAGTGTCTATCTTCAAAAACAAATTTAGTTTCATAAAAGCTGAATTTGCTCAGCCATCACCACCGCCACCTACAATATGTCATCTGATCCGGTTAATCCTTTCTTCAGTAATTCCTCCTTGCCAAACATCAGCAAGAGTTTCAGGAACAGCAGTAAATGTAACGTTAAGCCTTGGAATTTTAGTTTGTTTTTTTGTTTTAACAGTACATATATTACTATTTTATACTTTGAGTATATTGTAGTTTTTCACTGCAGTATATACTACATTACTGTGTTATTACCAAACCCATAATATGTTATGTACATTTATTTGATTTGCATGACCATTTTCAAGAACGTAAGCATCAGATAAATAAAAGTGAGAGGTTCCTGTAATTAGGGAGACCATATTGCACATTTTTTTTTCTCTAGATTATCAAGTCAGGCTTGAGTCAAGTAGAGGCCAATAAGATTAGAAAAAGAAAAAAGCCAGTTGAGGAAAGGATGTTTGAATTAAAACCTCTCTCCATAGAAGTGAATGTTCTACGATGACTTTATAATTAGAAAATGTAGATATTATACTTGAAGTACAAAGAGATCTGGTAATTAAGAAAAACTTTCAAACTGATGTATGAAAATGTTTCCTTACTGAACAAAGGAGTAAGCCTTTGCTGATATTTTAAATGCCAAAAATATTAATTTGTGGAAAAAGAAACTTTGATGATTTGCTTGCTTATTGTTTCCTTGCCCCGCTCCCCTCATTTTCTGCCTTCCAATCTTTCATGTGCGTTTCTGCATTTATAGGTTCTTGCTTGTTTATATTAGAATGGGCACACTTACCTGAATGTGGTAGAGATAAGAGATGTGCTTTACTTCATAGTAGTGAAGAGAAAATGGCATTTAAACAGAAATAGAAATTTTCATCAGAAGCATGCTTATAGTACTTGGTGAGAAGAGATGGTTTCCAAATTCCTAAGATGTTTGTATATTTTGTACAGAATTGTCGTGCTTAATCTGGCATGTCTTTGTAAAAAAGAAAACATTTTTGATAAAAACTAAGTGCAGTATTGTCTTTCTTCATTCCTTAACCCTTCAAAATTCTTTGAAAGAGATATGCAACACTTGCCCACATGACACTGTGGTCGGCATCCTTGTAACATCCAAATTTATCAGTCTACATAATTACTAGATAATAATTATCTAGAAAAAAAGAGAAAACAGGTAAACTCCATTTTGTTGAATGTTAGTTACAACTTACAAAAGAACACTTGGGTGCACGGTTCACTTCTGTAGAAACAAATCATGTTGCTGAACTGAATTGTATAGTGTGCTTCCTGTCAAGCATAGGAAATAATTAGGTGGTAAGGATACACAGAGAAGTCTTGTTTATTGTGCCACTATGTCACTCCAACTTACAAAAGAACATTTGGGTGCACAGTGCACTTCTGTATAAACAAATCATAGTGTTTCATGTTAAGCATATCAGGCAATGGGAATAATTAGGTGGTAAAGATACAAAGAGTTTTGTTACTGTGCCACCATGTCACTCCAACTTACAAAAGAACACTTGGGTGCTCAGTGTATAAACAAATCATATTACTGAATTGAATGGTATAGTGTGTTTCTGGTCAAGCATAGGAAATAATTAGGTGGTAAAGATACACAGAGAAGAATCTTGTTTATTGTGCCACCATGTCACTCCAACCTACAAAAGAACACTTGGATGCACAGTGCGCTTCTGTATAAACAAATCAGGTAACAATATGGTAACTATTTGAATGTTTTCAGTTTGATACATGCACAAAATTGTGATCTACTGAAATCAAATTGTTAGGGATGTCATTCCTTGTGGGAGGACTTAACATCTCTTGTAGGAGAAAAGCTGTTACATGCAAAACACTTTTCATCAAATGTTAGGAAAACTGGTTCCCAGTGAAATTTTCTCTACAGAATTATGATGTCCTCAAAGCTGATTAATTTGTTCATGGATGTAGTGGAGGATGCACTTGGAAGGGTTTCAGAGGAAAAAAAAAAGCAAGTATGCAGTCTTTAAGGGATAAGGGCCTCAGTTCATTTGCTGACATAGCACAGGTAGTAAATTCAGAGAAACTTCATTAGTTGATGACCGAGTCTGGGAGTATGTGTGAAAGGAGAAAGTTGACAGTAAAATGTTTAGCAAGGCATAGGGACAGGTTAGCTGAGATGGGAGTTTGAATGTAAGAGATTTGGAAGAAGTGGATTGTTTTTAGATACCTGCTAGTGGACATGGAAGCAGAAATGAGTCATAGGTAAGTGAGGAGGCAAAGGTTCTAAGAGCATTTAGGAATGTATAAAAAGAAAGGTCTTTACCTGTGAGGGTGAAAATGTGGATTTGAAGGTTCAGTAATTCCAACAATGCTGCGTGGATGTGCTGGAACTGAAATGTTTGAGGGCAATAAGTTGTGTGACGTGATTCAATCAAGTAATAAAATAGTATTAGAACAGTGTGGTTGAGAAAGCTTAAGAGAATGTGTGTTATATATTTACCATGTCTTTACTCATTTGTATGCACACACACACCAGAAGGATAAACATCTGAGTTAAGTGTATGCTAATTACCACACACATGATTTGAACCCAAGTTGGCCCATGCAGACTCATAGTCAGTAACAATAACTGCTTGAAATTGTTTGAACACATGGTGGAGACAAAGAGAAAGGAGAGAAACTGCAGGTGGAAGGTGTGCATTTAGAGGGAATATCCTAACTTGGTCCTCTTCACTGTTCCCTTTTTTGGAAAATTAAAACGGGAAGGATTTCCAGCCCTCCGCTCCCTCTCCTTTTAGTTGCCTTCTATGACACACAGGGAATACATGGGAATCACAATTGAGCACATGATCAAGTGTATTCCTATGAGTCCACAGGGAAATGAAACACGTTCCTAAGTGCAATTTCATGCAATAATCACATCATCAGGGGAGATAAAAGAAAGAAATATAACAGTTGATATACAATGAAGGACACCATTTAGTAAACAAATGACTGCCCGAATGGAAGTCGGATGTTTCCATGACTGACAACAAGCGTATCATAAACTTTTATGTAGACAATAAGGGGAACTGTTTACAAATCTTATCAACAATAAAGCTATCCAATTTGTATAGACCTTTGCTAATATTAAGGTTACAATTCTATGTGTATTTAATAACAGAAGATTCAGTGATATTTATCATGGTACTGGAGTTAAGAGTTAATAACCAAGATGACATTACTCCAGTCAGTACAATGATCATAGTTTTTTAACTTGATTAAACAAAGCATTTGATTCTTGTCCTGTTCTTATGCTATACCTATGTTGCTTAAGTCTAACAGAAAGATCCTTACTAGTCTGCCCAACATAAAACTTATCAGTTTCTACATGGCACTTTATAGATGCATCCAGCAAAACTTTCTGGTGTGTTCCTGATTAAGATATTGTTTGTAGTATTATTGTTGCTGAAGGCAACATTTACATTAAAGGATTTAAGCAACATGGGAAGTAAAGTAAAATTATTATTAAAAGGGAGAACTAAGAGGTTCTTGGGTAGGTTTGGGTTTAATTCTATAAATTGATTTCTTTGTCAACATGGTGGATTTATCAATGAAAGAATTAGGATACTTTATTGATGATGAGTTTGAGAAGATATATTCTATTGGATTCAAGTTAATCTCTGGCCTGCAAATACGTATTGCCCTAAGGTACATAGACTGGAATGATGATAACTTAACAATGTCATGTTGAGCTGAGTGATAATGGATACATGAGCATACATTGGTAGATTTTCTGTATATGCTAAACTTAACTTGTTTCCATCCCTATAGATCATGCAATCTAAAAATGGTAACATACCATTGTTTTCATTTTCTACAGTAAATTTGATGGAAGGTTACTAAATTGTTAAGTAAGGGGTTGAAATGTTTGTAAATTTTCATTTGTTGGCCAAACGCGAAGAACATCAACTACATACCTAAACCAAATTGCATTAGAGGGTAAGATATTCTTTAGTAATTTTGTTTCAAAGAATTCCATATTAAGCTTACTTTGCTATACCAAATTTTTGAGCTTAATATTCTCCATTAAATTGAAATACACAGTCTTTTATGCACAATTTTATCAGTTCAATAAAAACAAACTAAAATTTTGTTTTTATTGAACTGATAAATGAATATCATCTGATAAATGAATATCATCGAAAACATCAAATAAATATTCTAAGAGGTCATCAATTGAAACTTTTGTGAACAGAGATGAAACATCAAAGCTAACAAGTTTGAAATCAAAATTAAATTTCATATTATTAAGCTTGTTAACTAAATTTACATTGTTCATAATATTAGAATTTGATATCTTACCCACTAATAGGCTTAAAAAAGAAACTATCCACTGACAATTTATATGTGATGGAGCCTACTGGACACACTATAGTGGGTAAGATATCAAATTCTTATATCATGAACAATGTAGACTTAGTTAACAAGCTTAATAATATCAATGTTAATTTTGATTTCAAACTTAGCTTTGATGTTTCATCTCTGTCCACAAAAGTTCCAGTTGGTGACCTCTTAGAATATCTATTTGATGTTTTGGATGATATTCATTTACCTGTTTCAAAGTCTGTTTTTAATGAAATGATAAAATTATGTATAAAAGACTGTGTATTTCAATTTAATGGAGAATATTATGCTCAAAATTTGGTATGGGAATGGGTAATCCTCTTTCACCTGTATTATCTTTAAATGGAATTCTTTGAAACAAAATTACTAAAGGATATCTTACCTTTTAATGCAATTTGCTTTAGGTATGTAGATGATGTTCTTTGTGTTTGGCCAACAAATGAAAATTTACAATTATTTCTCCCCTTACTTAACAATTTAGTACCTTCCATCAAATTTACTGTAGAAAATGAAAATAATGGTATGTTACCA
>JAUTXX010009269.1:0-19147 GCA_032273605.1 Panulirus laevicauda
CAGGCCCCACAGACCTTTCCATGCTCTACCCCGGATGCTTCACATGCCCTGGCTCAGTCCACTGAAGGCATGTCAACCCCAGTATACCACAATGTTCCAATTTATTCTATTCCTTGCACGCCTTTCACCCTCCTGCATTTTCAGGCCCCGATCTCTCAAAATATTTTTCACTTCATCCTGCCACCACCAATTTGGTCTCCCGCTTCTCCTTGTTCCCTCCACTTCTGACACATATATCCTCCTTGTCAACTTTTCCTCACTCATTCCCTTCATATGTCCTGCCCATTTCAACACACCCTCTTCTGCTCTCTTACCCTCACTCCTTTCATTACCACACATATCTCTTACACTTTCATCACTTACTTGATCAAACCACCTCATACCACATATTATCCTCAAACATTTAATTTCCAACACATCCACCCTCCTCTGTACAACCCTATCTATAGCCCATGCCTTACAACCATATTGTTGGGACTACTATTCCTTCAAACATATCCATTGTTGCTCTCCGAGATAATGTTCTCTCTTTCCACACATTCTCCATCACTCCCAGAACCTTTGCTCCCTCCCCCACGCTATGACTCACTTCCGCTTCCATAGTTCAATTTGCTGCCAAGCCCTCTCCTAGACATCTAAAACACTTCACTTCCTCCAATTCATTTCCCTTCAACTGACATCCCAACTAACTTGTCCCTCAACCCTGCTGAATGTAATAACATTGCTTTTATTCACACTTACTCTCAGCATTCTCCTTTCACACACTGTTCCAAAATCAGTCACCAATTTCTGCAGTTTCTCACTCAAATCAGCCACCAGCGCTACATCATATGCAAATAACGACTTGCTCACTTCCCAGGCCCTCTCATCCCCAAAAGACTGCATACTCACCCCTCTCTCCAAGACTCCTACATTTACCTCCCTTACCAACCCAACCATAAACAAATCAAATCACAATAACATCACACACCCCTGCCACAGACCGATCTTCCTACTCACACACACGCCTTACACCCTTGACAAATATTTCTTATTGCTTCTAGCAGCTTAATTCCCACATCAAATATTCTTAAGACCTTCCACAAAGCATCTTTATCAACCCTCTCATATGTCTTCTCTAGATTATGGCCATAAATGCCATAAATAAATCCATTTTTTTCCAAGTATTTCTCACACATTCTTCAAAGCAAACAACTGATCTGCACATCCTCTACCACTCCTGAAAACACACTGTTCTTCCCCAGTTCTATACATGCCTTCATCCCCTCAATCAATACCTTCCCATATAGATTTTAATGTATACTCAACAAACTTATGCCTCTGTAGTTTGAACACTCACCTTTATCCCCTATGCCTTCATTCAGTGGCACTAAACATGCATTCCTCCAATCCTCAGGTGTTTCACCATTATCCATACATACATTAAATATCCTTACCAACCAATCAACAACACAGCCACCCTCTTTCTTAATAAATTCAATTTCAATACCATTCAAACCCACCACCTTGACAGGTTTCATCTTCCATAAAGCTTTCACTATCACTTCTTTCTTAACCAAAGCATTCTTCCTGACCCTTTCACTTCGCACATCACCCCGACCAAAACACCCTACATCTGCCATTCTATCATCAAACACATTCAACAATCCTTCAATATACTAACTCCATCACTACCTGTTATCACTTCCCCTTTTGCTCCCTTCATCTACGTCTCCATCTGTTCTCTTGTCTTTCGCCCATTATTTACCTCCTTCCAAAACATCTTTTTTTCTCCCTAAAGTTTAATGATACTCTCTCACACCAAATCTCATTTGCCCTCTTTTTCAACCCTTGTACCTTCCTCTTGACCTGCCACTTTCTTCTATACATCTCCCAGTCATTTGCACTTCTCCCTTGTAAGTATCATCCAAACGCCTCTCTTTTCTCTTTCACTAACAACTTTACTTCTTCATCCCACCACTCACTACCCTTTCTAATCTGCTCACCTCTCACCTTTCTCATGCCACATGCATCTTTTGCACATGCCATCACTGCTTCCCTAAATACATCCCATTCCTCACCCACTCCCCTCACGTCATTTGCTCTCACATTTTGCCATCCTATACTCAATCTCTCCTTGCACTTCTACACACACGTCTCCTTCCCAAGCTCTCTTACTTTCACCACTGTCTTCTCCCCAACATTCTCTTCTTTTTTGAAAACCTCTACAAATCTTCAACTTCACCCCCACAAGATAGTGAACAGACATCCCTCCAACTGCCCCTCACAACACATTAACATCCAAAAGTCTCTCTTTGACACACCTATCAATTAACACATAATCCAATAATGCCCTTTGACCATCTCTCCTACTCACATACATATACCTATGTATATCTCTCTTTTTTAAATCAGGTATTCCCAATCACCAGTTTTTTTCCAGCACACAAATCCATAAGCTCTTCACTATTTCCATTCACAACACTGAATATTCCATGTACACCAATTATACCCTTAACTGCCATATTACTCACCTTCACATTTCTATCACCCATCACTAAATCCTAGTCTCGTGCATCAAAGCTAATAACACACTCACTCAGCTGCTCCCAAAACACTTGCCTCTCATGATCTTTCTTTTCATGGCCAGGTGCATATGCACCAATAAACACCCATCTCTCTCCATCCACTTTCAATTTTACCCATATAAATCTAGAATTTGTTTTCTTACACTCTATCATATACTCCCACAACTCCTGCTTCAGGAGCAGAGCTACTCCTTCCTTAGCTCTTGTCTTCCTGCCAACCTCTGACTTTACTCCTAAGACTTTCCCAAACCACTCTTCCCCTTTACCCTTGAACTTCATTCCACTCAAAGCCAGAACATCCAGGTTTCTTTCCTCAAACATACTACCTATCTGTCCTTTCTTCTCATATTGGTTATGTCCACACACATTCAGACACCTCTATCTGAGCCTTCAAGGAGGATGAGCTCTCCCTGCTTGACTCCTTCTTCCGTTTCCTCTCTTAGAAATCGAAATACAGGGAGGGGAGGGTTACCAGCCCCCACTCCTGTCCCCTAAAGTCGCCTTCTACAACACACAGGGAATGAGAAAGATGAATGGAAATAAAAAGAGTGTGGTTCAGAGAGCAGAAGTGGGAGTGTTGAAATGGTTTGGACATATGGAGAAAATGAGTGAGGAAAGATTGACAGAGGATATATGTGCCAGAGGTGGAGGGAAAAAGAAGTGGGAGACCAAACTGGAGGTGGAAGGATGAAGTGAAAAAGATCTTAAGCAATCAAGGCTTGAACATACATTAGGGTGAGAGCAGTGCAAGGAAGAGAGTGAATTGGAACGATGTGGTATACCAGGGTTGACATGCTGTCAATGGACTGAACCATGGGGATGTGAAACATCTGGGGTAAACCATGGAAATGTCTGTGGGGCCTGGATGTGGAAAGGGAACTGTAGTTTTGGTGCATTACACAGGGCAGTTAGAGACTAAATGTGAATGAATGTGGCCATTTTTGTCAGTTTCCCTGGCGCTACTTTGCTGAAGCAGGGGAAATGATGCTGTTTCCTGTGGGGCAGGGTAGTACCAGGAATGGATGAAGACAAGAAAGTGTGAAGATGTACATGTGTATATATGTATGTATATGTATGTATTTGTTGATATATGTATGCGTGTTTACGTATATATATGTGTATATGAGAGGAAGGACCATTCTTCATCTGTTTCCTGGCACTAATTCACTGACACGGGAGACAGCAATCAAATGTAATAATCAAAAACATATCTTTTTCATACACATTTGCCATTTCCAGCATCAGTGAGGTTGCACAAGGAAACAAACAAATATGTATGAAAAAATTTTTAGAATGGTGCAAAATGTACACAGGAAGAAAGGAAACACAAGATGCAGGTAAATCCACAAGGATACAGAAAATAGTGTCAAGCACCTTCATATAACTATAATGTCAGGACTGACTGCAGATAGAGAGAACCAGAATACAAAATACCAGCCACCCCTTGATGAGGTCAGCAAATGAATTAAGAAGTAGGTAGAAGAATTGGGGCATGGGTCACCCTCACCTCTCTTAATTTACAAGAGAAGGTTAAACTATTTTCTTTGGAACATTTGAAAAAAAAATATTCATAATGTTATCAGCAAATGAATTAAGAAGTAGGTAGAAGAATTGGGGCAAGGGTCACCCTCACCTCTCTTAATTTACAAGAGAAGGTTAAATATTTTCTTTGGAACATTTGAAAAAAAATATTCAGAATGTTATCTAAGCTATATAAACCAACCTTTGACTCATATTAATATATCTACTATGTCTGATAAGAGATAATTCAACAACATTTGTATCCATTTCTAATTTACTGTATATGATATCCTTGACACTGCTAAAATCAATATAATGACTAAAGTCATCAAACACTGCATCACATTTTTAATCACATCTATCACTATTCTTATATTGTTTAACCCTCATATTAAAAACCTTACCAGTTTGACCTATGTAAAACTGATCAAACTCTTCACAGGGGATTCTGTACGGACAACCCTTTTTTTGAGAAGTTACAGAATTTCTGATAAGATTTTCTCTAACTGTATCATCATTAATAGTAAATGTTTTAAACAAAACAGGAACATTATGAAAGTTCTCACAATAGGGTAATACTAACAAGTTTTTGTTCACAATTAGTTCTTCAGGTTCAATATTGTAAAAATACTTCTAGCAAGATTACAAGCTGAATCAAGGAAATGTATGGGATACTGTAATTTCCAAATTGATATGAGGAAAGGATGAATTTCAAAAGAAAAATGTCAAAATCCCATTTGACTTGGCAAGGCCTAGGAATATGTGCTACAGTTTAAAATTGAGGACTCCGTCCTTCCTTTACCTATGGGATCACTCAGGAGGAAGTGTAAGATGAACTGAGCTTTCTCATTTAAAACCATTGAAAAAGACTAGAGGGATAGTCTGATATTTCCTGTCTGAGGAAAAGTTCTATGACACTAAGGCTAAGGAACATATCAAAATTAGCCACAAAATCCTTCAAAGGAAAAAGGCAGCCAAGAGGACTAAAGAAAACTCCTTGTCTCTCCTCAAAGGCAATAACAATGACATTAGGGACCTCCACAATATCTTCAAAGAAAACTGAGACTAGCTGTCTAATCTCTGTGAGGGTTTTACATCAAACTGGTTTTTCTTCCACAGAAAAGGTTGTAGTAGTCAGAAATCCAAGAAAACCAAACTTCATAAAAAATGATATCCATCCCACATGAACAAAAGGTGGCAAGGGTCTTCATGAAAAAAGGAACCATTACTAACCAGCCAAATTTAATGAGACAGGAGGTTCAAGTAGTCTCCTTAACAAACTAGACTCTGAAACATATTCTATGGAAGCTGCTTTATTATATGAAGCCAATTAGTCAGAATCCTCTAGAGGAGAATAAGACCCATGGCTTACTAAGAATTAATACGGGGCTCTTGACCTCAAGATGAGTACCCAAAATTTCCTCTAAAGGATGGAAAGAGGATTTCTTTTTAAATTGGAGGTTCCAGTCATGGTCAAAAGTCCACATCAAGGCCAGGCCTTCACTGAAATAGAGAGGTCAATGAAAGGGAAAAAAAAGGAGACAAAGGAAAGTACTTAAAAATTTTGGAGGAAGTAAAAACCCTGTCTCTTAGATTGTGCCAGGTCACAGTTACTGGGAGAGACATGAGAGTGTCAAGAGTGCCAAAGCTTCAAGTTGTAGGGAAAGAAACAGCTACCAAAAAAAACAATCATCGAGTTACCAATGGTCACACAATAATCATGCATGCAGCAGCTTGCCAAATACCGAGTGGTCCAGCTAGTGGTGGGGATACACAAGCAACCAGCTCTCTGGAATAAACACCAAAGTGATACCTGAAAAAAAGAAAAAACCAACACTGCAGTGTAGGACAAGAGGGTTAACTTTTGAAGTTAGCCTGGGAAAGCTGATAAGTCGGACTGTTGTCAATTCAATTCTGCTGAGAAAGGATACAGAGTTAGAACCACTCCAGATGTGAGGGCAATACTTCATACAAGGACAGTCAATCCTTTGTGTAAATGGAATAACATCATAAGAAAAGGAAATTTCGACATCTAAACAGAACTCCCAGATTCCTGGATAAGACTTAGCATTTTCTATAATGTGGGGGTTCCTAGGAGAGTGTGGATGTTACAGTAATACTAAGTATGTTCACTTAGAAGTGAAATCTACAGAACAATAAAAGAAAAGACAGCTGTGAAGAATTTTTGATAAAGAGATGAGCAGAAACTAGGTTTTAGAGGCATTAAGCTAACTAGATTCTGTCGACCCTACAGAGATATCCTGTCCAAGTCTGAGTTTACTGAGGCAGATTTGTTGAGATGTAATGCAGATTGAGTGAGAGAAGGGGAAAAATTGAAGGATGTGTAGGAATGCAGTGCTGAGTCATCAGTGTATGAATGCATTTGATTATTTGTGGAAGAAAGGAAATCATTGATAAAAAGGGGAAAAAGAATAGGAAACTAGATACATTCTTAAGAGTCACATCTGCTGATGGAAAAGGGGAACATGCTGATCCATCAACAACCACAGAGACTGATCAGCCAGAAAGGATGATAGATAAGAAAAAGCAAAGTGAAAGAGGGAAGCCAAAAGAGGGGGAGCTTCAAGATGAGACCAAGATGCCACATTCTGTCAAAAGCTTTGGATATATCAAGGGCAACTACATGAGATTCCCCAAATCTCTCAGGGATGATGTTCAGATGAGGAACATCATTGGAACCCTACACCTATGATGATCTCAATCAGATTTACACTGACTTTTTGGCTCCATTAGGGAGAAAGTATTCAACTTATGTATTACCTGCACGTTATAGAAGGCAAATAAGAATGGTGGGAGGGGGGAAGCTGGAAGCCCCACCTTTTTATCTTTCAATTTCTAAAAGATGAACAGGAGGAGGAGCCAAGCAAGGAGTGCTCTTCCTCTTTAAAACCTCAGGCTAGGTTGTCTTTATGTGAGTGGATGTCACCAAGACAAGAAGAAAGAAGAGATGGGTATATATCTGAGGAAAGGGACCTGAGTGAAACAAAGCTCATGGTAAAGGAGAAGAATAATTTGGGATGGTCATGGAGGTAAAGTTAGGGGTTGGAGTGAGAGGCAAAAGCTAAGAATATGACAGCACTAATGCTGAAACAGGGGCTGTGGGATTGTGTGTAAAGAAGTGAGCTCCAGAACAATGTGGGTAAAAATGAACAAAGATTGCAAGAGATGGGTGATTATTAGTGCTTATGCATCTGGTCATGAGAAGAAAGATAATGAAGCAAGTGTTTTGGAAGGAAATGAGAGTGTATCAGCATTGTGATGCAAGAGACTGGATATTAACAAAGAGTAATTTAAATGCCAGAATGAATAAATAATAATGTGGCAGTTGAGGATATAGTTGGGTAACGTGGGGGAAGCAGAGGTGAATAGGATTGGTGAACAGCTTGTGAGGATGTGTGCAGAAAAAGTACACATGAATGGGAATACTTGTTTTAAAAAGAGGACATACAACAGTATATGTGGGTGAGTAGGAAAGATGGTAAAAAGGCATTACTGAAATAAATGTTAATTGTGAGTTAAGCAAAAGAGAGACTCTTGGTTGTAAATGTGTTAAGATGTCTGACCATTATCTGGAGGCAGGCAGGAATGAAGATTTGTAGATGTTTTCGAAAAAGAGGAAATATGAGCAAAAAGAGGGTTATGAAAGTAAGTGAGCTTGGAAATGAGACTAGTGTGAAGAAATACTAGGAGATATTGGGTGTAAAACAGCATGAAGTGGGGGTAAGCAAAGCAAGAAATGTTTGTGAGGAATTAAATGATATTTTGAGAAGTAGAAATGACATGTGCAAAAGAAATGTGTGGCATGCAAACCACAAGAGGTGGGCTGGAGGAAAAGGGTAGTGAGTGCTGAGATGATGAAGTAAAAATACCATTGATGGAGAAAAGAGAGATGTATGGGAGGTACTTGCAGGGTAGGAGTGCAAATAACTGAGATGTAAATGAGAAAGCAGCAAGAGGAAGGTCGAAAAAGAGGGAGCATGGGAGTTGAGATGAGTGAGTGTAAGTAAATTTCAGGGAGAATGAGACATTTTGGAAAGAGGCTAATGGTGTAAGAAAACAAGGAAACAAATGAAACACAAATGAAGCTGGCAAATAAGGAAAGGATGACATGTAGTGATGGGGTGAGGAAAAGACAGAGCAAGTGTTCTGAATGAATGTTGAATGCGTTTAATGATAGGGTGGCAGATGTAGGGTATTTGGATTAGGAGGTATGCAAAGTGAAAGAGTTAAGAAAAGTGGTTCGGAAAGAGGAAAGAAAAGGCAAGTTGAAATGTGGAGTTGAATTTCTCAAAAAGGGGGGCTGACTTCGCTGTTTAATTAGAATTATCCATGCATGTAAGGGTCACAGTTAGGTGCCTCTGGATAATGCACGTATAGTGCCACTGTATAAAGGTAAGGGAGACAAAGGTGAATGTTTAAACTACAGAGGAGTAAGTCTGTTGGCTGTATTTAATAAAAAGGCAACGTCGTATTATTCCCTTCATGCTTTATTTTGGGCAATCAACTGCACAACTGGCCGGGATGACCATTTTCCTAAAAACAACCATTTCCCTAACGTAATGTGGGTGCATCAAATGTAAACAAAGCCAATGCAGCTCATTCATGGTAATCAAAAGAGTAACAATTTCATCAAAATAAGCAAACTAAGAGCACGTGTCCATTCTCGGATGCATTACCTACAAATAAATCATAGTAAGTGTTTGGGGTCTCCCATTACAAATTTTGTGAAGTTTCGAGCAGAAATAACGATGCAAGGCTACTAATAAAATATTCCCATATCTACGCATCTCAATAAATGTCAAGAAAATTAATGCATATTAAAGACGAAAGAAAAGAACGGTGAAGGCACCCAAGGAAGAACTGACCTGCAACACAACATTTCTAATAAGGGCGTTGATAGCATCAATGGAAGTCTTGAGCTGTTGAGCAGCATCCTGGAAGTACCACAGCACCAGGCCACCTTTTGTTATTACGGCAAAGAAGTCTAACATAGTGGAGAAGGATGTGGCGCGTCACTTGAAACAGTGTTGTGGCGCGTCACCTGAAGTAGTGTTGCTGCACGTCAACTGGAACACTTTTGTAGCAGGTCAGCTGTGGCAGTGTTGTTATTGCACGTCAGCTGGAACATTTGTTTTGGTCTTGTTGTTGTCAGGCGTCGACCCTCGACTTTCCGATGACTTCCAATTTGTCGACATACCAATGTTCTTCCAGAGTAATCATATTATATACATATTATTATATTTCTAGTCACAAAATATTTCTTTTTCAAAATTATGTATTACTTTTATTTACATAAAAAGTACATACTAAGTGTTGGTATTTTTTATACTTATATCAGATGATCTCACTGTAATACATCATCAAAAATTTCTTTTTAATGGATTCATCCTTAGTGTCTCGAAACTTCATGTCAAAGTATATCCTTATATAACAATGTCGATGTTTTTAATCAAATGACAGAGAGGACAGGGTAATATTCTTTTCGTGCACACAAATTCCCATTACTCAAATATGAAATTTCAATCACAGTGTTGAGTGGTAATAAATGACTTTGAAATACGGTAAATTCCATGGTGAACTACACACGTATCAATTATTGGCCCATATCTGGACGGGATCAGGCTAAAAGTAATATTCCTTTGCTGTGAATCAAAGAACTGACAGTTCTGACTGATCCCCGGAGCACATAAGTCTACTAGATATTCAGAACTCTCAATTACAACTGTCAGTGGGACGTTTTGCCATCCCAGAGATATTGTCCCTGGCACCATCTGGGCACTACATGCCTATAAACATACAACCTACAATCATAACTACGTTTCATCCATCATAACCGTACAACCTACCATCATACACCATGAATGTCATTAACCTTAACCATACAACCTACCATCATACACCTTACCATCTTTCTCCATAAACAAGCAACCTACCAATAAATTGCCTACTTGTCATTTAACTTAATACGCACCTTCTTATATCACAATTGTTATTCGCCATAACCAATAACCATAAAACCTGCCATCATACACCATACTTACGATTCACCATTACAGTACAATCTGCCATCGTACGCAATAGTCATCACTCACCATAGCTGTACATTTCCTCACGCACTGCCATTTACTATGACCATACAGCCTACCATAATTCACCATACTTTTCGTTTATCTTAATCATACAACCTACCATCATACACCCTAAATGTCATTCACCATAGCCATCATACATCATACTTGTTCCTATAGCCATAAGACCTACCGTCATACACCATACTTGCCAATTACGTTAATCGTACAATCTACTAAATTGCACAATATTTAATCACCATATCCATACAGATTACCATCATACATCATACATATCATTCACCATAACTATACCACTTACTAAAAATACACCATACTTCACTAACCTTTACCATACAACCTACCATATACACCATAATCATACAACCTACCATCATACACCATAATCATACAACCCACCATCATACACCAAAAATACAACCTACCAGCATACACCATAATCATACAACCTAACATCACACACCAAAAACATAAAGTCTACCAGCATACATCATAATCATACAACCTACCAGCATACACAAAAAATATACAACTTACCATCATACACCATAAACATAAAACCTACCAGCATACCCATAATCAAGCAACCTATCATCATACACCATGGTCATACAACCTACCATAATACACCAAAAACACAACCTACCATTATACATCATAAACATACAACCTACCATCATACACCATAAACATACAACCTACAAACATACACCATGATCATACACCCTACCATTATACACCATAATCATACAACCTACCACCATGCACCATAAACAAAAGCTACCATCATACACCATAAACATAAATCTACCAGCATACACCATACATATACAACCTACCATTATGCACCATAAACATACAGCCTACCATCATACACCAAAAACATACAACCAACCATCATACACCATAACCATACAACCTACCATCATACACCATAATCATACAACATACTATCATACACCATAATGATACAACCTACATCATACGCCATAAACATACAACCTACCATTATACACCATAAACATACAACCTACCATCATATACCATAAACATAAAAGCTACCATCATACACCATAAACATACAACCTACCATCATACACCATAATCATACAACCTACCATCATACATCATAATAATGCAACCTACATCACACGCCATAAACATACAACCTAACAACATACACCATAATCATACAACTTGCCATCATACACCATAATCATACAACCTACCATCATATACTATAAACATAAAACCTACCATCATACACCATAGACATACAACCTACCATCACACATCATAAACATACAATCTACCGTCATACACCATAAACATACAACCTATCATACACCATTAACATACAACCTACCATAATACCCCATAATCATACAACCTACCCTCATACACCATAAACATACAACCTGCCACCATACACCATAATCATACAACGTAACATTATACACCATAAACATACAACCTACCATCATACACCATAAACATACAACCTACCATAATACACCATAATCATACAACCTACCACCATACACCATAAACATACAACTTATCACCATACAGCATAATCATACAACCTACCATCATACACCATAATAATACAAACTACCAATATACACCATAATCGTGCAACCTACCATGATACGCCGTGAACATACAACCTACCAGCATACACCATAATCACACAAGCTACCATCATATACCATAAACATAAAACCTACCATAATACACCATAAACATACAACCTACCATCATACACCATAAACATATAATCTACCACCATACACCATAAACATACAACCTACCATCATACAACATTAACATACAACCTACCATAATACCCCATAATCATACAACCTACCTTCACACACCATAAACATACAACCTGCCATCATACACCATAATCATGTAACCTAACATCATATACCATAACCATACAACCTACCATCATACACCATACTTTTCATTCACTATAATAACAAAATAACCTGTTACCATACACCGTACTTGATATTCAGTATAACCATACAAACTACCATCATGCACCATACCTGTCATTTACATTAACCATATAACCTACCATCACACACCCTACTTATCATTCACTACAACCATACGGCTATGCTTATAACTTACCATAACCATGCAACCTACCATTATGCACCACACTCGACATTCACCTTAACCATACAACCTACCATCATACACCCTATTTGTAGTTCACCATAACCATACACCCTATTTGTCGTTCACCATAACCATACAACCTACCATCGTACACCATACTTGACATTTACCTGAAACATACAACCTATCATCATTCATAATACTTGACATTCATCATAACCATACATCCTACCATCATACACTTTACTTGTCATTCACCATAACCATACCACCTACTACAATACACCACACCTCTCATTCACTCAAACCACAAAACTTACCATCATACACTATATTATTCATTCATCTTAACAATACAACCTTCCATCATACATAAAACTTGTCATTCGACATGACCATACAAGATACCCTGTTTGACATTCACCGTAACTATACTAGCTACCATCACTTATCATAACATTCCAGCTCTCCTAACTTGTTAGCATCGATTATTTCAAACAGTTATTTAGAATATACAACACTATACATGATAAGCACAATATTCGGTTTTGTACCCCATACTCACCATCTTATAGATAATCATATTGACAAACTAAGACGATATCTGCGTCCACCACACTCACCATCTTATAGATAATTATACTGACAATCTAAGACGATATCTGCGTCCCCCATACACACCACAATGTACCATACAAATCGTTTATCTTTACACCATACTGGTCAACACACTCACTTATGACACCACAAAATTCACCCACGACAATGTCTACCAGGGGGCAACGGTAGAAGACTGCTGGATTCTTGAACCATACGGAACCTGGTCAGTGCTAGTATGGTTCGGTGACAATTTTTCCGGTCTTTTAACAAAACGTTTTTCCAGTAGTATATCATTTCTCTCTAACTAGTTCAGCATGCCAGCAGATCAATAGTCTGGGGTTCAGTTTTACAAAATCTTGCAATGCCTTTTTATTTGCAGGTCTTGCGTGGACAGACGGATCCTTGAGAAAAAGCTGTCTGCAGTTACTGATAAGATAATTGTTCTAACACTCAGGGTAGATATCCTTAAGGATATGATCGAATGCTGGCAGACTTGGGGAGTGAGCTGGGAAACATCACTGTGGGTGTTCAGCTGCCCCAAAGTAATCCCTCTTCTCTTACACAGAAAAGCAATCCCTTCAAGGTTGACCCATGAGGTGCGAAAACCCTTAAACGTCCACCTTTGGTGCCCATGATTGCAAAAAAATTGGTTTCATGCTTTGGATGTTGTGGAGGACAACGAACACGAAGTAAGCCTCATCGACAACTCTTAACTCCAAGGACAACTGCAGGAATTCTGGGGCAGAAAGAGAACCCTCGGGCCGTAAACGTTTGGGTTTTCTAGTTGCCAGGGTAGTTGATATTGCCAACATTGTAAGGTAGTTTGTGGAGGCACTAATGATAATTATAGACGTGTTCTATGTAATGTTGGTACTAACTAATCAGGTACTGAAGGAGATAGCGGAAGAGGTTTTGGAGAAATATAGCCGGCTTATTCGACATTTCCGAGATAAAACTAGTAACATTAGGATTTCATGATTTCTTTCCAGGATCGGGAATGCCTTCTTTAATAAGGCGTTCACTATAATTAACAGATAAGCGAGCCTACGTTTTCAGGAGGGAGTTGAGTTTGTAAAGTTGTGGCACCATTTGTACATGTAGTCTGATATGTTTGTGAGGAACGAACTATACTTGAATGAATTGAGTGGGAGGTGCGTGTTGTGTTCAGCATCCACCTATGATATTATAAGGCCACCATAGCCAGCCATGACACCATGCATAACCATATTGGACACGACCATGGTAAACATGTGCTCCTAGGTTGAACAAGAACATTCCGATAATTAGAAGGTACTTTTTCTATCTTCAAAATGTTTAGTTGATTTAGGTCTTTCCAGGTTTAGTAAAATTCTGTATGGGAGTTTAGATGTCACGGAATTGTGAAGAAAAATATTCACTTACCGGACTCGGTATCATATATCCTAAGCAATTTGGGTGACTGAATTTCGTTGGATTTGATATGGCTATCTTATCAAATACATATCTTATTATTGTAATATCATTATGTATTATATTCACCTTTGGTTGTCATGCGAGAAAAAAACAAAAAAAAAACTAAACCAGCTGGGTGGGGTTGGCATGGCCGGTATCAGTTGCCATGGTCTCTATTTATGGAAATACGGTTCCGCCATTATCATCAACAAAGTATGCTATCTCAATCAATTACTTTATAACAAAGTGTTATTGAAATTATGTTTCTTGGCAAACGCAGATTATGAATCATCAAGCAAATGTGAGACATGACATAACATTATGGGAAACATTCTCCTAGCTGTTAATAAACACCCACAATAATAACCCCATTATTAACTTAAAGCTGTTAAGCACTCCAACCTCAATGACTTGCTTCATTTACATGCCAGATTTTAGTCAAGTTGAAAACACTGTGTCTATAATGAAGAGGTGACTTTACACCACTACATCACAGGTTACCATTTAACTTATGTAATCCTCTTATAACGGTCTGTGGTAAGGTGCATGTTCTTAAGTTTACTGGTAATTTGAATTTTGATGCTAGCCTTTTGATGAAATACCAAGTGACAAAATATACAAAAAGATTAATCTAAAATGTTGGTAAGTGTTAACGAAACCATTATGAAAATGAGCCTTTTACATAACGGTGAGTCCCGACCTCAGTGAACTGATAAAGGAGTACTACTATGTGATGTTTACCTTAAATAAGGAAGGAAATCCTTGTTACTTAGCAAAGATTAGGCACCACACCTACTACTGACATGTACATATCAGGTCTACTGTTGGTCAGGGACCAGGCCTACTGTTGGCCAGGACGAGATTTACTGTTGCCACGGAGCACGGACCAAACCTACCGTTGGCCAAGTATGAGATTGCTGTTGCTCAGTGACCAATCTTACTGTTGGCCAGTGAACAGATCCATCTTTGGTCAAGGCCCAGACCTGCTGTTGGCCTGCAACCAATTCTACCGTAGTTCAGTTACCAGGATTGCTGTTGCTTGGGGACCAAGTTGACCCGGGACCAGATCCATTGGTGGCGAAGGACGAGACCTATTGCTGGCCAGGGATTAGACCCATTCTTGGCAAGAGACAAGACCCATTGTTGGCGCAGGACGAGACTTATTGTTTGCCAGGGATCAGACCCATTGTTGGCGAAGGGCGAGACCTATTGCTGGCCAGGGATTAGACCCATGCTTGGCGAAGGATGAGACCTATTGCTGGCCAAGGATTAGACCCATTCTTGGCGATGGACGAGACTTATTGCATACCAGGGATCAGACTCATTGTTGGCGAAGGACGAGACCTATTGCTACCACAGATCAGACCCATTGTTGGTCAGGAACCATTCTTATTGACACAGGACAGGACTTAAGGCTGGTTAGGAACCAGGACCATTCTTGGCCAGGGAACAGACTTATTTTTGGCCAAGGACCAAAATCATTGTTGGCCGGGGACCAAAATTATTGTTGGCCAGGAACCAGGTCCATTGTTGGTAAGAATCATTATTGACCAGGGACCAAACGTATTCCTGGCTAAGGCCCAGGCCCATTGTTGACCAGGGACCAGACCCATCGTTGACTAGGGACCAGCCCCATTGTTTACCAGGGACCAGACACATTGCTGACCAAAGACCAGACCCATTGTTGACCAGGGACCAGACCCATTGTTGACCAAGAACCAGACCCATTGTTGACCAGGGACCAGACCCATTGTTGACCAGGGATCATACCCACTGTTGACCAGACACCAAACCCATTGTTGACCAGGGACCAGACCCACTAATGACGAGGGACCAGACCCGTTGTTGGTCAGGGACCAGACCCGTTGTTGGTTAGGGACCAGACCCGTTGTTAGTCGGGGACCAAATCCATTGTTAACCAGGGATCAGACCCATTGTTGAACAGGGACCAGACCCATTGTTGGTCAGGGAACAGACCCATTATTGGCCAGGGACCAAACCCATTGTTCACCAGGGACCAGACTAAGTTAGCCAGGGACCAGACTCATGTTGGCCAGGGACTACTCATATTGGCCAGGAACTACACTCATGTTTGCCAGGGACCATGATCCATGGTGGCCATGGATTACTCATATTGGCCAGGGACCAGACTTAAGTTGGCCAGGGACCATGATCCATATTGGACATGTACTACTCAGATTGGCCCAGAACTAGACTTAAGTTGGTCATGGACCAGACTTAGGTTGGTCAGGGACCGTGATCTATGGTGGCCAGGGACTACTCATATTGGCCATGGACCAGACTCATGTTGGCTATGGACTACTAATGTTGGCCTGGGACCAGACTCATGTTGGCTAGGGCCCATGATGCATGGTGGCCATGGACTACTCATACTGGCCAAGGACCATGATCCATGGTGGCCATGGACTACTCATATTGGCCAGTGACCAGACTTAGGTTGGCTAGGGACCATGATCCATAGTGGTCATGGACTACTCATATTGGCCAGGGACTAGACTTATGTTAGGCAGGGATCATGCCCATGTTGGGCAGGGATCATGCCCATGTTGGGCAGGGGTCATGACCCATGTAGGTCAGTGACCAGACTCATATTGGCCTGGGATCATGATGTGTGGGGCAGAGATCATGGCCCATGTTGGGCAGGTTTCATGGCCCATGTTGGGCAGGGTTCATGGCTCATGTTGGACAGGGATCGTGACTCATGTTGGGCTGGGATCATGACTCATTCTGGGCACAGATCATAGCCCATGTTTGGCAAGGATCATGACTCATGATGGATTGGGATCAAGAACCACGTCGGATATGCATCATGACTCATCTTGGGCATGGATCATGACCCATGTTGGGCAGTAATCATGGCCCATGTTGGGCAGAGATCATGGACCATGTTGGGAAAGGATCATGACCCACGTTGGACAGGCATCATAACTCATGTTGGGCAGGGATCGTGGCCCATGTTGGATAGGAATCATGACCCTTGTTGGGTATGATTTATGGCCCAGGTTGGTTATGGCCCATGGCCCATGTTGGGTAGGGATCATGACCCATATAGGTCTGTGACCAGACTCATGTGGATAGGGACCATGATCCATGTTGGGTAGGGATCATGGCCCATGTTGGGCATGGATCATGACCTATGTTAGGCATGGATCGTGATTCATGTGGGCATGGATCATGGCCCATGTTGGACAAGGATCATTACTCATGATGGGTAGGGAACGTGACTCATGTTGGGCATGGATCATGACTCATATTAGATATAGATCATGACCCATGTTGGGCAGGGATCATGACTCTTGTTGAGCAGGGATCATGGCCCATGTTGGACATGGATCATGACTCATATTGGGCATGGCTCATGACTCATTGTGGGTATGGTTCATGGCTCATGTTGGACAAAAATAATGACTCATGATGGGTAGGGATCATGACCCATGCTGGGCATGGATCATGACTCATGTTGGGCATGGATCATAGCCCATGGGCAGGAATCATGGCCCATGTTGGGCAATGATCATGACTCATGATGGGTAGGGATCATGACCCATGTTGGTCATGGATCATAACTCATGTTGAGCAGGAATCATGGCCCATATTGGGCAGGGATCATGACTCATGATGGGAAGGGATCATGACCCATGTTGGGCATGGATCATGAATCATGTTAGGCATAGATCATGACCCGTGTTGGGCAGGGATCGTGACTCATGTTGGGCAGAGATCATGACTCATTTTGGGCATGGATCATGGCCCATGTTGGGCAAGGATCATGACTCAGGATGGGTAGGGATCATGATCCATGTTGGACATGGATCATAAATCATGCTCAGAATGGATCATGACCCACCTTGGGAAGAGATCATGGCCCATGTTGGACAGGGATCATGACATGTTGGTTTAAGGATCATGGCCCCTTTTGGGCAGGGATCATGGGCTATCTTGGGCAGGGATCATGGCCTATGTTGGGAAGGGATCATGGCCCATGTAGGACAGGGATCATGACATGGGCATGTATCATGGCCCATGTTGGACAGGGGTCATGATTCATAATGGGCAGGGATCATGGCCCATGTTGGGCAGGGGTCATGACCCATGACGGATAGGGATCATGACCCATAATGAGCAGGGATCAAGACCCATGATGGACAGGGATCATGACCCATGATGGACAAGGATCATGACCCTTGATGGACAGGGATCGACCCATAATGGGCAGGCATCAAGACCCATGATGGGCAGGGACCATGAACCTTGATGGACGGATCATGACCTATGATGGGCAAGGATCATGATCCATGTTGGTCAGGGATCATGGCCCATATTGAGTAGGGATCATGGCCCATGTTGGCCAGGAATAACGGCCCATGATGGGCAGGGATCATGGCCCATGTTGGACAGGGATCATGGTCCATGTTGGAAGGGGATCATGGCCCATATTGTGCAGAGATCATGACCCATGTTGGACAGGGATCACGACCCATGATGGGCAGGAGTCGTGAGCCATGACGGACAGTGATCATGACCCATGACCCATGCTGAGCAGGGATCATGACCCATGATGGGCAGGGATCATGACCCAGGATGGACAGGGATCATGACGCATAATGGGCAGGGATCATGACCCATGTTGATTACGGATCATGGCCCATGTTGGTTATGGATCATGGCCCATGTTGGTTATAGATCATGACCCATGATGGACAGAGATCATGACCCATGGTGATTACGGATCATGGCCCATTATGGGCAGGGATCACGACC
>JAUTXX010009379.1:0-19146 GCA_032273605.1 Panulirus laevicauda
CGATCTATTTCTCAATCATATTCTTCAAAGCAAACACCTGATCCACACATCCTCCATCGCATCTGGGACCACACCGTTCATCCCCAGTCTGATGCTCTGTACATGCCTTCCCCCTCTAAACCACTACCCTTCCATGCAACTTACCAAGTACACTCACGTTTATCCACCTTGCCTTTATACAATGACACTTTATATGCATTCCACTAATGCTTAGGCACCTCACCATACATGCAATAAAAATTCTGACAAACTAATTAACAAGACAGTCACCTACTTTCTTAAGAAATTCAACTGCAGTACCTTCCACTCCAGCAGTCTTGCCACATATCATCTGACGTAAGGTTTTCACCACCTCTTCTCTCTCTTCGCCAAACCACTCTCCATGACCTACTTCGCATACCACTCCTAAGCAAACAGTCAACAGTCCTTCAAAACTACTCACTCCAGCTCCTGCTAACTATATTACAACATGTTATCACCAGCCAATTTACCCCGTTTAGTGATGTTTACATTTGTTCTCTTCTTTTTCGCACACTATCAAGCTCCTTCTAAAACATCTTATTCTCAAGTTGACTGATTATGATCGCCTACTCTATCGCCCATTTGCCTATTTTACAATCCCTGCACCTTCTTCATGATCTCATACTGTTCACTCCTGTACATCTCCCAATCATATGCGATTCTTCCCTGTAAGTACTGCCCACATACCTCTCTTTGCTCTTTCAAAAGTAACTTTACCTCTTTATCCCACCACCTCACCACCTTTTCTAACCTGCGCACCTCCTACCTTGTTCAGGCCAGATGCAACTCTCGCACATGCCAGCAATGTTTCCCTAAATATATCTTATTCCTCACCCACTCCCCTAGCTTTGTTTACTCTCACTTTTTGACATTCTACACTCATTATCTCTGGTTTTTCTTCACACAAGTCCTTTACAAGCTCACTTACACTCAGCAATCTCTTCTTACAAATAATGTTTCCTCTTCTCCGAAAACCTCTACAAATCTTCACCCTCCCCTCCACCATCTGCCCTTCACAGCACATTCACATCCAAAAGGTTTCTGTTCTGCACACCTATCAGTTAGTATGTAATCCAATAATCCCCGCTGACTATTGTTCATACTTACATGCACATGTGTAAGGATACTTTTTAAACCAGGTATTTCCAGTCACCAGTCCTTTTTCATTACAGTACTCCCACAAGCTGCTCACCATATCCATTTACCTACTGAATGTTCCATGCTCCCTTGTAATACTATCCTTTGCTGTATGACTCACCTTTGCATTTCATTTAAATCATCCATCACTGATACCTGGTCTCTTATATCAAACCTGCTGAAGCATTCACTCTTCTGCTCCCAAAACATTCGTCTCTCATGATCTTTCTTCTCATTGTCAGGTCCACAAGAACTAATAATCACCCATTTCTGGCGATCCATTTTCATTTTCACCGACGTCAGTCAAGAACTCACTTCTTCACACACATAAACACACTCCCACAACTCCCGCTTCAGCAGTAGTGCTATCCCTTCCTACTGACTTGAACATGCAGGAGGGTGAAGGATTATAAGGAATAGAGTGAATTGGAATAATGTGGTATACCGGGGTCGACGTGCTGTCAATGGATTGAACCAGGGCATGTGAAGTGTCTGGGACAAACCATGGAAAGGTCTGTTGGGGCCTGGATGAGGAAAGGGAGCTGTGGTTTCAGTGCATTACACATGACAGCTAGAGACTGAGTGTGAATGAATGTGGCCTTTTATTGTCTGTTCCTGGCACTACCTCACTGGAGGGGCAGGAGATGCTATTTTATGTGTGGTGGGGTGGCAACGGGAATGGATGAAGGCAGCAAGTAGGAATATATACATGTGTATATATGTATATGTATGTATATGTTGAAATGTATATGTATGTATATGTGCGTGTGTGGGTGTTTATGTATATGTGTGTGTATGTGGGTAGGTTGGGCCATTCCTCGTCTGTTTCCTTGCTCTTCCTCATTCATGCGGGAGACGGCGATTAAGTATAATACAAAAAATTTGTTTATATGTACTTGTATGAGCATGTATGTATATATGTATGTATATGAGTGGGTGGGTCATTCTTCGTCTGTTTCCTGGTGCTACCTTATTGATATGGGAAACGGCAATCGAGTATGATAAATATGATATATATAGTAATGCTTGTTGACTCCCACTTACCTACTTTTTTTTTTACTAATATGGCACAAGCAAGTAACATGCACCCGTCAAGGGCGTCTTAGGTGAAAGAAAAAAGTGAAAGGAAAAGAAAGTAATTGGGACTTCACAGGTGTTTGTAGACCTGACTTCTAAAGGAAGAAAGATTATATGAAGATGGAAAGACAAAAGAACAAAGAGAATTCTACAGCTTTGCTGTTTGAGAGAAGCAGGAGGCATCATAAGCCATTCCTTAGGTGGCCAGTCTCTACACAGAAGCTGTGGTAAGCAGCAGCCAAATGCATGCCATAGGACGAAACCTTGTGGGTAGGGGCACATGAAGACATTTGACCAAAATAATGGCCAAAAATATTACCGAGAGAGAGAGAGAGAGAGAGAGAGAGAGAGAGAGAGCAGCTGCATTCACAGCATATGGAAAGGGAATGTTGAAGAAAGGTAATGCTTGGAGAATTAATGAAGCAGAAGGCTTTCCTAGAGAGTGGATGATAAGCCACTGCAGATGTGTGAGTAGTATTCGATACTTGGGTGAATAATGCCCTTGTAGATATGAAACAGCTTCTCACAAGAAAAATTATTATGGCACCGGTATAACTCTTGCAGGTGATGTTGATCATGTTGGGTTTTCAGGATAGAGTGAAGGATATGGTTATGCCCATGTTTGTATTATTGTAGGGTTGAATTATAACGTTTTGAAATTGATCAAAGGGAAACATATGATTCTTAGAAAGCAATACAGAGAGGAACTGTTTCAACACCATTATATTTTACAAGGTTACTTCTTCCTTACACCAAAGTGCTGTACAGGTAGAATTGAGAGAGGAAGTATAACCTGTACAAGAAGGTGAATTAAAGGGGAGAAAATGTGTATCAAAGTATGTAAAGTTGAATCATCATCATAGGAGTGAGTAGGGTGGGAAGGAGAAGAGAGATCATTTATTGAGAGAAGAAAGAGAGTAGGTGACAGGACAGAAACTGTAGGAACACCACCATTGATAGGATGGGAGGGGAAAGTCACTCCATCAGTGACTTCTGTGATGGAACAGCCAGAAAGGAAATTATGCATTGGAGAACTGAGAGAAGCAGTGTGACCAAATGAAAGGAGTATACAAAGAAAAGACCTATGCCATTCACTGTCTTGTGCTTTGGAGATATCAAGGGCTATGACAAGAATTTCACCAAAATTCCTGAAAGATGAGGACCAGAGGTAATAAAATAGGGGAGGAAATCACCAATATGCAATGTCCTTACTGGTGATCTGAAAGAAAGCATTAGGATTCTAAGTGTTTGACAAAGTGAGAGGTTATGAGACTTTCAAAGATGTTGGAGATAGAAGTAAGAACAAGGAGGTGATAGTAGGAGGGATTAGAGCAGTCTCCTTTCTTAGGGATGGGTTGCACAAAGGCATATTTCCAAGTGGAGGGTAAGTCCAGGCTTAGGCAAAGGAGAAATAGGCAAGTAAGGATTGGTGCTAGCTTAGAGGCACACTACCTTCGAAATCAAGGAGGTATGTCATCTGAGCCTTATGTTTTGTCCACCTGAAGTTAGAAGAGTACTTGGAAGATTCTGCAATAGGAGAATGTAGGAGGGAGGAGGTCAGGGCAGAGGATTAGAGTCTGTATCATCCAAAGTTGAGTTATAGGTAAACAAGATGTCAAAAAGAGCAGCTTTATTATTTGGAGAGTTAGCAATAGATTGATCAGGCCAGAAAAGAGGAGGAAAGGTTGAATTAAAGTTGTTAATGCTTTTGGTTAAGGACCAAAATAAAGATTTTCAGTAGAAGTCAAGTCAGCACACTTTTGTTTTATGAAAGTGTGCTAGGCTTTTTGAAGAACAACTTTGCAATGATTATTAGTAGAATTGAAAGCAGAGTGGGTTTCTGGGAAAGGAAAGAGTTTCATGGTCCGATTTGCACTATTCCTAATGCAGAATGCATCAGAGCAGGAGCGATCAAACTGATTACCAGGAGGAATCAGACTGATTGAGAAGAAAAAGAACTGGAAAATGGGATGTAAGACTCCATCCTAGCCAAGCTAACACCTGCTAAGCATTCAGCACAATATGAGGTATCCCAACAAGAAAAATAGTACCCATCCTAGGGAAAGTCAGTCAAGAAACTGTATTGGGATAACTAATGAGTTCTCCCAAAGTGCCAGAGTTGGCTTATTGAGGAGGCAACAGAGGATGGTTGTGCCCAATTAGAAGTAATAGAAAAAAATTGTGAGCAGAGGACCCTGTTTGGGCAGAAATGGGGGGGTACAGAATTATAAAAAGGAAGGTTGAGTGTGGTAGGAGAGTGGTCGTGACAATTGGAAACTCGGATAATGTATCTAATTAATTGTTTCAGATCGTTAAGGAGAGAAAAAAAATGTCTCAGCTTCACCATGATCAACCCAGTTAGAGCCCAGCCAATCGTTGTGGTGTACACTGAAATCCTCTGCAAGAAGGATCTCAGCATGTGAATGTGAAGAGTAGAGTTTTGTGGCAAGAATTCAGATAGTCAAGAGTTGTACATAGTTGGAGAAATGGGGGATATAAACAAACACAAAAGCAAGGTAATAGAAGGAAGAGAAATTTTAAGCCAGATGGCATCAAAGTTAGGTGACTCAAGATCCAGGAGGTGAGCTATAAGTGTTTTTGTATTACAATAGGGACAAACTCAACCCTTAGATCAGAAATGATGATTGAGATTATGATTGAAGATCTGTTAGTTTAGAAGAGAATAAGACTTGGAGAGTTGGATTTCAGAGAGAAGTAAAAGATCAGGGAAGGAAAGTTAGAAGTAAGACAACGATTGATGTAGAAATGGATAGAAAGAGAGCTATGTCTAGGAGCTATGGTTATGGAAATGGGATGGATCTCAATCATCTGACAGCAGCCAAGGGGGCCTTGGGATCCACCCAACCCCTCTCAGCCAGCAGTATTGCACTGAGTCATTGCTGGAAAATTATGTGATGGTTGTACTGCCATAAACACTTGTGTATATACCTTTGTATAAACCAAGTATTCCCATCACTACACCTTTTTCAGTGCACAACCTGACAGGCTGCTCACCATTTTAACATACATCAGAGTACCCAGTACCCCCAGGTATATCCTAAACTGCCAAATCATCCACTCTTGCGTTCACATCCCCCACCACTGATACTTAATCCTTTGCATTAAAATTGCTGATGCCCTCTCTTAACTTTATCCAGATCACTTACCTCTCTTCCATACTCCTCTTGCTACCATTTACATAAACACTCGTCCATCTCATGTAATCTGCTTTCATTCTCATCCAAATAATTCTGGAACTCACTTCTCTACACTCTTTAGCCACTCCTCTCTTTGTTCTTGTAGATTATGAAATTGACATAGGACAAGGAAATAACAAAAACTGCTCAGAGTGGAGATACTGAATATAGGTAAGAGAACAATAGTTTTTTTTTCTTATTTGCCAATTCCTGTGTTAGTGAGGTAGCACAAGCAACAGACAAAGAAGTGGCCTCTTTTGCATATATCCATTCTCTAGGTGTGTTGCAATACACCTAAACGGTTATGTATTCCTTCACCTCATCCTGCTCATATATATGTAGGTGGAGTACCTTTTATCAAAAATAACTCATGTGTGGGATGAATAAGCTGATTATAACCAGGCTACCCATCCTTAGACATGACAGCTGGACATAGGGAATTGTGACAAGGTCCTGGCATCATGTGGAATTGAAATTAAGGTATCAAACAGCACAATGCAAATATTCATGTTACCACCACAATCTTCTGGGAAAGTGACAGTGGGATCTGGAATGATATCAACTTTATGACTTGGAGGTAAATTATTCTGGCAAGCCTTGTTTATATTTATGTCTCCTCCTCAACCTCTATGGTGATGACTTGCCATTCTATTCAACAAAACAGGAGTTACTACTTTAGGCATGTGGTTGGTGTTTATACTGTCAGTGTGGCAATGGCCTCTCCTCAAATCCGAGCTTTAGGAGGTGGTTTTGTAAATTTATGGAGAGAGGAAGTGTGCTTGACCAACCTCAAAGTAGATTTTAGTTGTTTCGCAACAAACTGTTGTTAATATCCAAGAGGTCTTCCAGTGCAGCCAAAGAAAGTCTATTTGTCATATTTCATGTAAACTCTAGACACCAAGGTGAACAGTTGTACACAAAAGACTGCATCTTCAAGCATAGAAAGTGCTGTTACTGCTTGCTTTACAGCCAAGCTATAAGCCATAGTGCCATGAGTTTGCCTGTTTCATGCTAAGCTCAGTTGATGAAGTTGACAAATATCTAAAATATGTTTTGTTTCATATGAAGCCACCATTCAAGTGTGCAAATTTAAAGGTCTGAAAGCCCACATTACCTATATGAACTCTTTGTGATACCCCAAATTTATTGCCTGATAAGGAAATAGGCTTATTTTTCTTAGCTGAAGAGAATGTTTATTCCAACATGTTGCAAATTTCTGTAGTCTCCATATTTGGAAGAAATAAAGGCATTTGCTCTTTTCAGCAAGATAAAGTTCCATCTCGATTGGAAGTGACTACCATGATGAGAATTTCCATTTCTGGTGGATTGGGCATGATGGGCCAGTTCCTTGGCCCCCATCTTATTGCTGTAGTGTGCAAATTTAAAGGTCTGAAAGCCTTACTTTTTATGAACACTTTTTGATTGCCCAAAACTAATCCCTGATAAGGTAATTGGTTTCTTTTTTTAGCTGGGGTATCCAGGGAATACACAAGTGGACATCATACATGTTGTCCAAAAAGTCCTGTTATATTTTCAAAATCTTATCAAAATAAAATCAGAGATCTAATAAAGATGCATATTTCTGTCATCCCCTTGTTGGAAGGAATGCAGCCATTTGTTATTGTGTGGTAAGATAGTGCTTCAGTTTTATAGTAAGCAGCTTTGATGAGCACTTCCATGGTGGGTGGATTAGATGTGATTGCCTGGCCCCCCATAGTCTCCTAGTTTTCTACCTTTAGATTTATTGTTGGGGTATGTGAAGAGTTGTTTTCCTAACCTCTGTTTCTGACATTGAAACATTTTATAAGTGGTTGCATCATCAGTGTGATGAGTGATAATTTGGCCAACAGGTGGATCGCAGTGGAGTATTGCTTGGATGCTGTACATGCCACTAATTATGCTCACATTAAGGTTACTGGAGAAAACAAGACACTTTCTTAGTTAAGCAACAAAATGCAAAAAAAAAATGCTTTATTAGGTCTCTTTTGTTTTTATTTTAATAAGATTTTGAAAATACAACAGGACAGTTCTTGGAAGTCAGAAGAGAACCTGTACTAATATGATATAAGTGTAAGTTAAGCTAAAAAAGAAATGTACAGAGGAGGAAGCATTTCTTTAGCAACAGTATAGTTGGATTAGAACAAAGAGGAAAAGACTGCTGGTAACATTAGAAAAATTCAGAAGCCTTTATGATAGAAATAATAGATAAACTGTGTCTCTTGAAAGTAAAGCTAGCTTTTCATACATACAAATAAGTAATAAATACATTTGATAACAAGAGATATGTTAGAGTAGCATTTTTCTTTGAGTCAGTGAACTTTTGTAGTGTCCTGTGGACTTTGGTGGGGAATTTTGCAATCTGAGTTGCTCTTGTATATTTAGGCTTTAGATAAGATTTTTCATCTCATCTTCTGTCTTTTTGATTTTTAGGTCTTATTGAATACAAGGAAATAGAGTTTTGAACAAAAGAGACTTGTTCCTTTGCCTTACCATAAGCAGATTGTCACTCTGTCTTGCCATTAACCACTTTTGTTCATTACACTGGACAGGTCTGTTTTCATGATTTGCTTTGGTTAAAACACAGAAAGAAGGCTTCCACTGGATTTTTATTTTCAGTATTCTACAAGATTGTCGCCCTCCAGAGATGGTAGCTCATTGTTGGATGAGATGACCGTGAAAACTGAACCCACAGATGCATATATAGTTTGTGGTATTGAGGAGAACAGATATCAGGTGAGAAACTAAAGGTTTACAACTGAGGCTTGTGTTGATTGTAGTTAGAGAATACAGATCTGATGAGTTAGTTATTGAGGGATTACAGCAGAAGCATGTGTGGGTTGTAGTAGTAGGGAGAACACAGAATGGTGTGTTACTAAAGGTTTACAGTAGCAGCATGTGAAGACTGTAGTAGTGAGAATAACTCATATCGTATAACATCTGCAAGGGATAACAAGAGACTTTTATATATGTTTGCCTCTATTTCAGAGTGGTGCATTGCTCAGTAGTATATATGTTCTTTGGCATTATTGGATGCAGGGTTTCTGGTTGTGCCATGAGTGAAAAGTCACCTTCACTGAGTTTGTATCATTCTACAGTCTTTGGAAAAACTTTCCATTTCAGAGGAGTTCATCCCTTCCCTGTTACTGTTTGAAGCACAGGCAGCAGTTTGGCCATTATATCAACTCTTTTTTCATTTTAGTGTTCCTTATAGGGTGATCATCAGTGGCTGAAATGTGATAAAAAGCTAATGCTATTTTACTTTGAAATAATTATAAAACAAGTATGACTGAGAAATCATAGGATGTTTTTAGATGTATAATTATTATTTTAAAAGAATATTAAGAACTAATAAGTTTTAAAAAATCTGTATGCTATTGCATAAACTTATTGTCCATCTTTTGATTGTACTCTAATTCATGGGTGTTTATGTTAGAGGTAAGGGGATTAGTGAGGATGATTTGGGAGTTTCTGTCTGAATGGTTATCACAGACCCAGTGCTCTAAGTGGAATTTTATTGATGATAATCATGGCCAATGAGAGGGTGTGCAGGGAGTACATTGTACCCTGACCCAAGGGTCCAAAAGAGGGCCCAGGAATTTCCTTGGAGGTCTCAGAAAATTTATGCATGTATTGAAGATAAGCACTCATATTTTGTGTGAGTCTACATAATTAAGATATTCTTAAAGCACATGGCATAAAACCATAGTGGTTAAAAACAGGATGACTAATGGAAAAGGGAAGGGATCCGAAAGAAACTTTGTACCCCGATAAAATTCCTCTCAGAGGACGTGATGACTATGATACCACTGAAGGCAGTTGGAGCGTCTGATGTAGTAGTAATTTTTGATGATGGGCATTTGGCACTGTGGGTAGAGTTACATTGGTAGTCCAGAGTTAGTTTTATTGTAACTGGCTTACAATTGTAGTCAGGAGATGGTTGGACCACTATCTCCCAGTGTTGATATACAGTGCATGAATTTTGTAAGATGTTTGGGTGCAACCCATGGTCTGTCATGCAGCCAAGGACAGCTTGAGGCTGTACTCTATGATGAAGGACGGGATAAAGGACTCCTCTAGAGTTGCTACCAGACTCCACCTACCAATGGGTACAATGTAAACGAAAGTCACTTTTGGCAAGGCTGTATCATTGTCTGTTGACAAAAGGGAGTACAATCTCATTGAATATTCTTGTACTCCAGAGGAGTCTGTCATTTTGTTGTTACCAATATTAGCACAGCCTTTGGGTTACAAGAGCTGAAAAAGGGGTCCTAGGGGAGGTATGGAAAAGATAAATGATATGCATATAGATAGTGTGTTGAGAAGCCACTTACTATCCTGGGCCCATCGAGAACGAATGTGTGTGTTCTTACTGCTGACTAGATATTTGAAAGGTATGTGATGAGGTGAATCTTTCATTTATGAGACTTAGTTGTTGTTACTGTTGTTTGTTTTTTACTATATGTAAATTGCTATCCAGTTGTGTACATCCATTGCTAAGAGTAAGGCCGCTATTTCATTTTTATGGAGTACTTTCCACACAAAACATAGTTCAAATGAGATGTGAATAGAGGTGAGAACCACTCGAACCATCAGCTTATCCTCTCAGGGTTTAGAGATGTGGCTAACGAAAATCAGACCAGTTTTGTATTCCTTTAAGATATAACATGAAGATTTGTAAAAAGAATTGTGTTATGCTTCTTTCAGGCTACTGCTAAGGAAGAGCTGATATACAAAGAAGAGGAATTAACCCCTGACTTCACTGGGGAAGTTGATGATGAGAAAGACCCTCTCACTGATGTTTGCAAGAATCAGGTTGAAGACCCTCTCAAAGTTTCACTTGTCGAAATATCACACCCAGAATCTACAAATCGAAAAGAACGTCATCGGTATACCCATCGTCACACAAAACAATTATCTCGTCATATACAGCCTAACATGAGAGGAACTCTTCAGCCAAAACCAGCTTTTGCAGAGGAGCATTTGAATACTCAAGAACCTCTGATTGATAAAGTTCATGAAAATAGTATATCACAGTAAGTAAAACTACTTTTCTCACACACGCATGCAATACAAGCAGGCAAGCTTTAAATGCCAGCAGCTCTCCAGGGAATTTCAAGATTTCTGTGGATCCAAGAGGGAGACATCTTGTTAAGTTTAATGCCTCGAAGACCCAATTTCTATCCATCTCTTTATCGAAGACTCCTCACAACTCTTGGCTCTCCTTTGATGGTTCTGTAATTCCACCTCTTTGACTCCATAAACATACTTGGTATTATGGTAACATTCACTCTTTCTTGGAAACCCCACATTACAGGAACAGTTAAGTGTACCTCCAAGAGACTGGGTGTCCTGTTTAGATGTCGAAACTTCTTCTCTTTTGACCAGTTGCTTCATTTATACAAGGGATTGATTCATCCGTGTTTGGAGTACTGCTTGCACATTTTGGATGGTTCTAGCTCTGCATCCTTACTTGACAGAGTCAAGTTGAAAGCCATCCAATGTCTAAACTGTTCCAGGCTAGTTTCCAAACTTGACCCTCTTGCCGTACTCTGCAATGTTGGTTTGTGGCCATTGGCAGCTCAAGAGTGGGCCGTTTTGATACCTGCTTCTTTCCCCACATGTTGATGCTTTGGAACTCCCTACCTTCTCATGTATTTCCCAATACCTATGACCTGGCACATTTCCATAGACAGATCTTTCACGTCCTCAAAAATTCTTAAAAACTTTCCCTTGTCTTTTCTTTTTCTGCTTCATATTTCTCTCTTTATTTCAGTTAAGGCCCAGCCTTGATGTGGACTTTCATCCGTGACTGGAGCCTTCAGCATAGAAAAAAATGGCAGGTAGGGGGAGGGAAGAATACTCAGAAGGGTCCTGGGCTGCTTTTATACCTTTAAAGATTGTGGAAGAAAGAATAGACTTGGTGTAAATAGAATAAGCCAGCATTTCTGAGGGATATTTGAACAGACGCTGTTGAGCATCGGGTGCTGTTTTTGCTGTTAAAGAAGCCCATCATCCAATTTTTATTCAACTAAACACAAGACATATACTGATTAAAGCAGGTTAGAATAATAGGAGATAAGACTTCATGGCTTCATGGAGCATACTTTCAAATGTTTCATTATTTTAAAGTAGTCTATTAAATCACCATTTCAAACATTTAGGGGGCACTGTGAGGATGGTATTATTGCATGAACCAGGCAAACAAGGTTCCATAAGCCAGACCAAGTAGAATAGACTGAACCAGAATATGCCTCAAGGCATTTTGTCCCCCTGCAGTGAAGGGAGATCTAAATAGCGTTGCCAAAGTGTGGTAATTTCATCTGCTATGCAGAAATTGAACTCGGGGGATATGATCCACCCTATTCCCTGTGGAAGTTGAGACCTCATACCTCAGAAATGAAGTAAGATTACTGTATGGTTAAATATCTATTTCAATAATAATATTTGTTACATAACATAAATATGTTTTTATCCAATATTAACTAACACAATAGATTCTAAATAAAAGTAGGTAACATACCTTAAACAAATCAGATATTTGATTTGTAAAGCAATTTTAAAAATTCTATAAACTATTATATGCTTTTTGGAATTTCCAAACTCAACTCTTCATTGACAACGCTTACTGGTGAGTATAATGGGTGTATGAGTTAATAGGTTTTTGAATTATATTCACTCTATTGTACAGGTAATTGATTATATATCTGTTATTTTATGTTTTTCTGTCTTCCTCCTTTCACTCTTGTATCTTGCTCTTTCCTTATCTAACTTGTAATTGGTTTAATATTCAATACAGATCCCAAGGAATTATGCTGCCAGAGCATACATTCAGAGTTGTATGGCTGCATAATGAAGATTTTAGGGTTGGCTAAAGCAGGTGGAGGGGAACCCCACTAGAGCACACTGTTGCATTTGTCACACCAATCTGTCAGCTGAAATATCTGCTTTCAAACAACATAGATCATCACACATGCATAGCTGAAATGCAGAGGGTGTGAGAAGTATGGGTGAGGACACTGCAGCTGCCAAAGACAAGAGGAACATTGACTTGGTATCAAGAGCTGAAATCAGACTTACAGCATTTATGGTTGAAAATGATATTTCATTTAATACTGGAGATCATCAAACTGACCTATTAAAAGATCTACTCCAGGATTCTCCAACTGCACAAAGTTTACATGTAAAGAGGTCAAAAGCTGGTGTGTGATGACGGGAATTGGCAAAGTCTTTCATGTTCCACTTGTGAATGACAAAGGTAAACAAATTTTCATTTATAATTGTTGAAACTACTGAGAATTACTTAGTAGTGTGTAAATATTTTGATAAGGCTGATGAATGCTTAACAACACACCTATTGGATTTAGTTTATTTGTATAAAGTACCAACAGATGCAGCACAAGGTTCAGCAGGTGAACATTTGTATGACTTGCTAATGGGTTACTTTGATGAACATGATATTCCTTTGGAAAATTTGATAGGAGTTGCTGTTGATGGGGCAAGTAATATAATGGGTGCCCATAACTCTGTAACCAGTCGCCTCAAAGTTGCCATTCCAAGTATAACAGTATTTCACTGTATCTGTCTTTCAGCTCACCTTCATGCATCACATGGAGCCAGAACCTTGCCTAGAATGTATGAAAATCTTGTATGCAATGTTTACACTGTTGCAGCCATAGTGCAAGGTGGAAAAGCAAGTTTGAGCAGTTTCAACATTTCTGCGAGGTAAAACTGCACAAGATCCTTGTCTCACAGACCAGGTGGCTATCACTCCACATGGCAGTTTTGTGTTTTAAAACACTGGGACCCATTGCAATTGTAATTTTAAAAGAAATATCAGGAGGACAAAGTAACAACAGTTAGAATCATTCTTGATGACCTTAAGGATCCCTCATTCCTCCTTTATTTTCTCTTCTTAAATATCATCCTCTCAGAATTTAATAAATTCAACAAACTTTTTGAGAAGGCAGAAACAACAATTCATCTATTGCATGAGGCCTCAAAGAACCTTTACCTTGATGTTCTAAGATGTTTCTACAGGTACGATCACATAAATAGAGCTGATGTAAAATCAATTGATCCTAGTGAAGTAGAATATCATTTACCAGATGAACAGCTGTACCTTAAGGTAGGTGTGCTTAGCTTTCTTCAGACATCAGATGCAGTTAATAACAAAGACCTTAAAGATGTAAGACAGAGATGTTGAGTATTCTTGATAACAGCCTGCCAAGAAATGAAAGTCAAATTCCCCTTTGACAGTATACTATTGCAGCTTTGTAAAGAATTATCAGTAAGAAAGTGTTTGAGACCTAATACCCTGATGGAAACCCCCTTCTCTTGTTAGTCTATTAATGGAAGTACCTAGAATATACAAGGGTCATTTACAGGCACTTGATGATGAGTGGTGTAAATTACACAGCATACCACTGCCTGATGACCTTAAGCAAGGAAACAGTACGGAAACATTTTTTATTGCATTGCACACTGAAAAATGAGAATGAAGAGCCAGAATTTTCTGGATTGCTCCAATTTTCCCTAGCTATTATAGCACTTCCAACTTCCAACACAGACACAGAAAGAATATTTTCCAAGGTGGGCCAAGTTAAAACAATATAAAGAAACAACCTTCACAGTACAAGTGAAGCTGCCTTGGTTTATGTTTCTGTAACTGCCAAAGCGATGGGAGGATGTGTAAAATTTCAACCGACAAATGAAATGCTACAATTAGTAAAACAATCAGATATGGTGGATATGGTCGCTTCACAATGTTGTTTAATTATATGTATTTTCATGTGTATGTATTTCTTTTTGGGTTTAAGTATGTAATTTCATTTTCATTTGTAATGTATTATAATATAATAAATTCCAACAACTGGCATCCTACATTATGTAACCAAAAAGAAACTTGAATAGAGATGGTTATCCATGAATACCTAATTCCAATAGTAACTGAGTCATAGAGAGAAAACGTGTCATAATGCGCTGTGTGGTATTTTGGCAACAGTGAATCTAAACATGCGAGTAAATAGGAGGATTGAAGAGGTAAGTGAGACAGCAAGGGAAGACATTGATTTTAAGGGATTCCTAAGAGAGACTTATGAAGGGTGCTATGGGGCACCATACACCTGATAACTTGCACTTTATGGATAATGTGATAGTGAAGAAGCTTTTCGTATGAATATACCACTTAGAAGGTAAGGTAAAGAAGCTAGAGGACATATCTAGAGACCATGAAAAGTGCAAAAAGGTATTAGAGAGGGATTTAATAGCAAATTGAGGAAGGTCTGTGCTAGGGACCTACATGGTGTAGTGGTTAGGGTTACTGACCAACACATGCATGGTCTGCCACGGATCAGACCCACATAGGTGGTCATGGCAGTTCACCCAGCTGTTTGTCTTCTCCTAGGGCTGTTGATGAAATAGGTACCTGTCATAGGCTAGGATTTGTGTTTGTGTATGTGTGTGTGTGTGTGTGTGCATCAATACATAGGGGAAAAAACAAGGTGCATTTATACAAGGTTAAGAGCTAGGGTAACACAGGTGTAAAACCTTCTTTCCATAACACTCAAATGATGATCACAGTGACAATGGCCAGACAGTAATAGAGGTAGACAAATTTAGCAGATCTGTAGAGGAACATAACAGTAAAATTCTGATGCTCGAAGCTAGATGAAAATTATCAACAAAAACCAAGACAGGATTTCAGAATGAAAATTAATTGCTCAGCAAATGTTGAGAACCTGAAGAACACAAACCAAAAAATCTTAGAATGGAAAGGCAAAATGAAATTTTGTGCAGGGCCATTGAGGAGTTAGTAGGCAGTCAGGTACAGGTTTATTAAGGAAGCATGTAGATTAGATGATTAAAAGGAGTAAATATTGCTTAGGATAGCTATAAGGTAGTGGTAATACAAATTTTGGACAAGTAAAAAGAAAGATGGGGACATTGCTAGATTGTGGGAGATACAGAAAGGTGGGTCTCCATTGGGATAAGGGATGCCATACAGAGGGAGAGAAACAGGCTTAAGTCAGTAATAGTATTTGGGCTGAAGGTAGATCACCTACCAAACAAGGAGGAAGGAATAACCAGAGAAGAGCAGAAGGTTCAGAAATCACTTAAGGCAATGAATTTAACAAGTAGGTAGAGATATTATATAAGTTAGGAGGATAGGGAAATATAAACAGACCATTAGGAGAAGACCAATTAGGGTAACATTTGTTACGGAGATATGTAGCCATTAGATACTTCATCAAATAAACTTGTCAGAAAGAAGTTGAAAAGAGTGTTTCTTAGGAGTGCCAGACTGATGAAAATAAGAGAGATATCCAAGGACTGGCAAAAGACAAAAAACAAGAAGAGGCAGATCAACCCATAGAAAGGAATAACATCCAAACTTCTATTCCGAAGAAGGCAGACTAGATAGTAGTAAATGCCTTTGGCTGAAGATTCGTTATACAGATGGGAGCAGCCTAGTTGTGCAAGTGCCTTATGATGAAGGTTCTTCATACAAATGACAAACAGCCTCTTTAGAAATGAAAGGGAGCTAGAATTTAGGGACGTTTTATGAGAATGCAATCCAGACATTGTCTGAGTAGCGGAGATGAAATTCACGAACAAATTTTACTTGAATCTTACCCCTTAGTTGTGTACCAGAAGGATACACAACAGTAAGAAGAGATAGAGAGAAAAAAAAAAGATGAATTTAGGTTTAACCCTCTTGATAAAATGTTCCATTAAATTCCAGGAAATATCATTAGATGGTGTCTTCAGATAATACATAATGTGGAAGATTACTGCGGGTAGAAAGTTATTAAGCTTTTAGTTTACAATCCTTTAAAGAATGTATATTGAGAATACTGAAGGAACAATATTGATGATGAAGGAAGCAACAAGACACTGCCTCCTAGGAGCAGAGTTACCAAAATGGGGAATAATCATATGCTATGCCAAGTCTTTAAACATAGGAAACCGAGTGTGCAGAGTCACAGACTTCACTCTACATATATACAGAACAAATTGTGCAAATTTTGTTGATTTTTCATATGGTTAAAAGTTTCACACAAATGTACTAAATTTTTTATCTAATACTTTGCTCCTTTTATCAAGGATTATTAATTATGCATACTAAAAGCTAATCATTTTATTCTTTTGAAAAATTGTTGTAGAAGACCATTTCCTCAAATGCAGTTAATCATCAAGTGATACACACTCAGCAGCTACAGTAAGTATTCATGATAATCATATGTTGTAAGTATTCTTAATGCTGATGTTGAATACATATTTAATGACTTCTAGACTGTATAAATGTGTAACAAAGAGAAAAATGATATGACAATTCTACTCCAGATTTGAGTATCACTTATTAATTTAATGTAACCATTTAAGTATAAACTAATTTTTGTTTTATTTAGAATGTACAATTAGTCAGAGGAAAAATAATGTTAATATTGATTAAATAATGTGCAAGATTTCTATACCATATGCATATGATATAATTTTAACAATCATATTTTCCTTTATCTTTACACAGATTGACCATGGCCCCAAAGAGAATTCCAAGATGTTTGGCTAACTGATCAGGCCTAAATTTAGTGCATGGCCATGAAAGGTGACAGATGATCCTAACAAGGCTTGATGTCAGATCTGCAATTCCAAATTTTGGTGCAGATACAATGGCATTCAAAAGGCATAAGTCATCACAAATGCATATTAGAAATATTGCCAACTATACAGCAGACTCATATCCCTCTAATCTTGAAGATGAAGTTACTAGAGCTGAAATAACTGCCTTTTTTGCAGAGCACAATAAATAATTCAGTATGATTATCCATTTAAGTGAAGTTGTAAAGTCTTTGATAACAGATTAAAAGATTACTAAACATGCAAGGCTTGAAAGTCCAAGGTTACACATATCATTCATGATATTAGGAAAATAGAGAAATAATCTTTAGTGAAAAAGTTGAATGAAACAAAGTCTCCATAATGATAAATGAAATGGTCAATACAAGTAATAATAAATGTTGTGTTGTTGTTGTAATATGTTTTTGACAGATTTCCTGTGGACAAAAACCAGCTTACTGGGTTTGATTAGTATTTATGGAAAGGATCAAGAGTCTGAAGGATCTGCTGGTAAGAACCTGTTCAGCCGTATCATCAACTGTTCGACCAGCAATGATATACCCTTGGCTAATCTTGCAGGCTTTGCTGGTGATGGAGCCAGTAATATAATGGGTGATAACAGCTTAGTACATCGGCAAAAAAAATGAGGTACCAAACTTCATTGAATTTAAGTGTATATACCACTCTGCCTATATTTGTGCATCACAAGCTGCAAAAGATTTCCCCTCCAGTATGAAGTTCATGTGCAAAATTTATGTACGTATTTTTCATATATTGTAAAGAAAATACAAAGATTTTCTCATTTTCAATAATTTTGCAATATGAAACCTTCATATGGCAGTTGAGAGATTACTTGAGCAGGGCAAGCCTCTCAATTTATTTCAGCACCAAACAGCCAGAAGATCGCTTATTGATATCAAACTCAATTTATGAGAGCCTTAAAGATCCTTCAGTGTTTTTATACTTGACATTAATGAATTTTATATTGCCAAAGTTCAATGAACTCAGTCTTTTATTACAAAGAAATGTTTCAACTGCTCATCTTTCACACTGAGATTCAGTAAGTGTAGAACTTTTGAAAATATTTGTTGATAGAGATTTCCTTAGCAAAGTGGTGGACTTGACAACAATAGACCCAACTGATGAAAGGAACTATAATTGTATTGACAACATATATCTTGGGGCAGATTTTCAGACTTTCACAAATTCAGCCAGCTCAGAAAGAGACATGCTTAAAGGTCATTATAGAACATTTTTGATAGTTTCTTGTCAGGAGATTAGAGAGAGATTTCCCCTTAGCAATGAAACTTTGAAGATTTGCTCATTTTTTAGTGTTTCAAAAGTTCTAGATCAGCACTTTCAAGTCACATTACCTTCTCTGTCTGATTTAGCATGTTGCTTTCCATGAATATTTTCAAGAAACGTGCAACATTTGGATGATGAATGTGGAGACATATATAGTGAACCCTTGCCAGAACATTTATAAAACATAAAGGATTCAGAAAATTTTTTCCAGTGCATTATATAATCTTCAAGATGAAGAAGGCAGGCTTCAGGTGTTTTATCTGTATTTGCCCTTTCTGTTCTGTCCTTGCCAACATCAAATACTGTTGCTGAAAGATTATTTTCCAAAGTTGACATTGACTGAAACCAGCCACAGAAGCAAGATAAGCAATTATACCTTAACATCACTAATTATCTCAGAAATGTTGAAAGAAGAGGATTGTGCAAAATTTATACCATATGATGCTGTAATTGATGCAGTTAGAGGCATGCAAGGAGAGAATCTTGAAGATTTTATATGATTTGATTGTGTGTACATTTTTTAAATGTATTCAACAGTTATGGAGACTTGCCATGACCATCTCCTTGAGGGAGTTCCCAAAGAGAATGAGCATCACAGGTATAGATAGATAGATTTTGTATTTTGATACATTTTCTTTCATTGCAAAGTATATATGTGGATATATATATGATAATAATGATTTTTTTTATTATTATTATTATTATTATACTTTGATGCTGTCTCCCGCGTTAGCGAGGTAGTGCAAGGAAACAGACGAAAGAATGGCCCAACCCACCCACGTACACATGTATA